>OU898285.1:85133603-85399211 GCA_918026665.1 Diabrotica balteata | reverse complement strand
AAACTATAGTAGTTAGATATTACTATTATGAAAATTGCAAAGTGCAATCCGGTCGATTTCAGGTAACAAAACGGTCGAGCGCAAATCGGCTGTATTCGTTGCAATCTGGCAACTGCTGATTTGACGATTGCTAAATCTATCCCTAAACTATCAAGGTCAATTGTCAATAAAAAAAATGTCTAATAGTTAACTGCAATTAATATCCAAAGAAACAATTATGTATTCATTATTGTTTTATAAAAATCAAAACTTGCAGAATTCATAACAAATATAATCAAAATAAAATGTACTTTTGTAAAGCTTATCTCTTTATATTTGAAGCATACAGCATATACATTATAAAAACATGCCAACACTGCTAAACAAAAATTTTTGTTCCATGTTTCAGGTTTGCGGCTATAATCAGCTTGTACTTTCGGTAAACTCAACCCCAAACTATTCCCCGGTATCACAAATTGTGTTTAGTAAAGTCTGCAGGTCTGTCCCACTTTCAGCGATAATAACTGTATCGTCAGCATAACGGATGTTATTTATATTTTCACCATTTGTCTTGATCCCTTCTGTACAAATTTTCAAGTGCTTGCGTAAATAAATCTTCGGAATTAATATTAAATAGTAATGGTGAAAGTACACAGCCCTGTCTCACTTCTCTACTTTTTTTTTAGATAACACAAAAATACCTTTATTAAATTATCACAAATTTTGACTTACGCAGATTCTACACCTAATTGCCAGTACCATAGGCAAGCCAGAAGTGTATACTGCTTTCTCAATGTTCCAAAAAATAAGAGCCTAGAACTGTGTATAATGCCTCTAGGAACCAGAAAGTTGCACGTTAAGATTCGATTCAATTTAGTTTAATTCTGACAAATTTGACTTTCATTTTCACGTGATATTTATGTCATTCTCTACTTATCTGTTGCGCATCCGTGCTATTTCCATCTAATGTTACCACATCTTTTCCTGTTGGTTCCAATTATGAAACTTTTCATATGAAAAACAATACTTAACAATTTATTCTGGACCACAGTGATTATATAATCACTGTGGTCCAGAAAAATAATCGACCTCAGTTATCAAGGAAGTATGTAGAACCCAATTTTTATTATTGGATGTACAGTTATCTGCCCAAAATAGACGATGAGAGACATCTCTTTCTTTTCTTAGTACTTCAAATAAAGCGTCAACAATCGACTTAGCCTTACGTCCACCAAAAGCTTCGTGCCAGAGTACACAGAAACTGTTATTTTTAGATTGTTTATTTAAAGTAGCAAACGTAAGCTTAAATCATCGAGCAAAAAGACAAAAGAGGGAATGTAAAGGTAGTGGGGGCAAAAATATTGTTAGACAGGAAGTGCCGTCTTGAGAGGCCACTTTAAACAAGGAAAGAGAGTCTTTCCTTGTTTAAGAAATCAAATTTAAATCATGAATGTGTTGCTTGTGTGAGTCCATATCAAATAGGTAAAGAGAAATAATAATAAGACTTACTCACAATCAATTTAATTTAAACAATCCGACGACCGGTTTCGCTTTCATACAATTTGCAAAGCATCTTCAGGTCTAGATACAAAGTTAAACTAATGCTGCAATAAAATAAACCCAATTAGGGTGGTGTCTAATAAAGATAAAATAAACAAATATGTTAGTTCATACAAATTATAGTAATTATGCCAATATTACATGTCTGTGGTTTTCAAAATGAATAAATTTGAATATATAAAAGGTATTAACAGACAAGGTAAGACCCACACCACACATGTGGGTCTTACCTTGTCTGTTAATACCTTTTATATATTCAAATTATTCATTTTGAAAACCACAGACATGTAATATTGGCATAATTACTATAATTTGTATGAACTAACTTATTTGTTTATTTTATCTTTATTAGACACCACCCTAATTGGGTTTATTTTATTACACCACACATGTGGGTCTTACCTTGTCTGTTAATACCTTTTATATATTCAAATTTATTCATTTTGGAAAACCACAGACATGTAATATTGGCATAATTACTACAATTTGTATGAACTAACTTATTTGTTTTTTTTATCTTTTTTAGACAACCACCCTAATTGGTTTATTTTATTGCAGCATTAGTTTAACTTTGTATCTAGACCTGAAGATGCTTTGTAAATTGTAGAAAGCGAAACCGGTCGTCGGATTGTTAAATTAAATTGATTGTGAGTAAGTCTTATTATTATTTCTTTACCTAAATCAAATTTAGTTGGGTTATGTTATTGTTTGTCTTAACTGTCACATGAAGTCTTATTTATATTGAAGTTTTTTAACAATTTTGTCACATTTTAGACTGTTATTGTTAATATTTATTTAAAGTTTCTCGTCTAAGGACACATTCTGAAAACTATTTTATAACTACTGTTATTAAAGTGTCCGGAAAATTTTAATTTGGCGCATTCGCATTATCGGATATGTCCGCCATCAGAGGCCACTTTTTCGGTCTCCTTTTCATAACGATTAGATTCCCTTTTTTGTCTTTTTGCTCGATGGCTTAAATACAACAATTCGGCTATTATAGTAAAAATTGCATTTTTACTTTGATGCATAATAGGCAAAATAATCACTTTTTGTCATAGAGTATATACGTTTTGTCGAACTTGCTATTTCGGTAGAGTCTTTTTTATAGTTTAGATTTGCCTTTTCTGCTTTAGTACGGTGAGAATTTAGCTGATCTTGGATTTTATCGTCTTCTTTATTTTCCAATTTGTTCTTTAACATTTTGTACTTTTCACAGATATCCGATTTGGGTTGGCAAAGTGAAATATTAATTTCCTTTTAAAACTTGACGATATACTTTGATTTTACAAACAGAGGGATGTTTTAATACAAAATCATCAACAATTTTCCTATATGTCAAATCTCTCGGTAAATACCTAACATTAGGGGCATTTTTCCTATGATAATGACTCACTAATGGCTTAAACGACTCAATACGGTCTTTTAGTTTTCTCAATTGGCTTGCTTACGACAGCCACCTCTACGTTCCTTGATCTGATCTACACAAGGTTGTAATTACTACTACTAATTTGATTATTACAGAATCTTTGGTATCCCTAAAGTATTCAAAAAAGTGTCTGCATAATCACGTCAGTAGAATGTTCTAGCGGTAAAGTGTAACGCCTTGATTCACACCTCTTACGTTTTGCTGACTGGGTTCTATGTTTAACAGAAACCAGCTCTATTTGTTTTGTACAACCACTTTCATCTACTCATGTACACTAAATTACAGTACTCCATCCAGATATTGTTCCGATTGTTCTTCTATTATTTTTTTGCACATGCTATCACATTTACCTTCATACACGGCTCTCATAGGATGTTTTTCCTTATCCCTTTCATTTTTTTCTTTTCCTCTTGGTCTATTTTTATTCTTCCTTGTTTGTGTTGTGCGATTAACTTCGTTGATTATTTCTGTCTCAGTACTATTAACCTAAAACAATACAAAGTAAATTTAGTTCATTAAAATAAACCAGAAATTTACCAACCAAGTAGTATCTTCTTTACTTTGCAGAAGGACATTGGGTGATTCAGCCGTAACATTATTGTTCTCAACCTTAAAAATTATTTAATTTAATTTTCATTGTGCCTATATATCATTTTAATGTCCTAAACCACGTTACTCAAAACCCTTACTTACCTGACATGACTCCTGAACAGGCTCTTTCTTGGTATTCAATTTTCTATTCTTTGATTTAATTTTAATTTCGTCATAATTTTCGCTATCGCTAGAATATGATTGTGGTGTGGGGCAATATTAATTCTTATCTTGGTCACTGTCCTTATTCCTGTCCTGATGACCTGATGTCCTGATGATTAAATGTCAAATATTTCATTTCCCGTGCCAAACCGTCTGAAGATCAAAAAGTTTGCAACCTTTTTAAGTATGTTTCCTTTTGATTTTCGCTTTCATAATTGGACAAAAAAATGAAGATGTTTCAAAATTTACTTCTGGAAAAAGCGGAAGTCCATCGATATTGTGAAAACATAAAGATTTATTGACGATACAATAATAATTATAATATCATGTTTTAGAAATATTTTAAGTTACCTTCTTTAAACACGAACGTGCTGAAGAAACTATATTTTTAGTTTGCGTACTAGATGCAAGCGTCGTCTCACGGGGCAGCATCCTATCACTTTGGTGAGTAGATTCGAACTGTTTAAAAACCATGCTGTGTTTACAGTTCCATTGTTACAGAGTAGGAGGGGCTGGACTTTCCGCGTGAATTGAAGGCGATTTCTCAAATCAAACGTTACCTGTCCGTCCTGAGAAAATAGCCGCAACTATTTCCCACCTTAAATCGGCACCTGCTGGAACCCCTATCAAACCCCGACGAGGCCTGGCTGTTAGTGAGAGCGATTAATAACAAAATTTTAGTGCAATACACTAGTTTTAAGGTTGATCGCAAACGCATAAACGGCTGCAGGAAGAATGGTTACTAGAGAACACGCACACATTCACAATAAATACAAATTCACACATCACACTCTCAAGCAAATCCAATAGTGAAAGGGGTCCTCTTTCTGCTATAAAGGGACTGGATGAGATCCCGTATTCTATGTTATCACATGTATCTCATAACATATAAAAACAATTAACATTTCTAGTAAACCTGTCATTTCAGGAAGGGATTTTTCCTCAAATTCTAAATACTGCTTTAGTTGTGCCTATACATAAAAAAGGTGACAAATCAAAATTTGATAACTATCGAGGCCTATCACTTTTATCTGTATTTTCAAAAATATATGAGAAGGCATTTCATACACGTCTCCTCTCGTATATTAAAAGGCACAATATTATAGAAAAGTCTCAATTTGGTTTCCGTGAAGGTATAAGTGTGCAAGATGCACTACTAAAGCTGTGCAATCATATTTTATCGAACTTTGATAAGGGTAATACAGTTATCTGTGGATCCAAACCTTTTTATCGAAAAGGTTTCAAAAAATTAAGGTTAATGTGAATGGAAATATAATATTTTCTTCAGAAGAAAGTGTCCTCTCCGGAGTTCCACAGGAAAGTATCATTGGCCCTCTTTTATTTTTGATTTTCGTCAATGATTTAAATCAACTGATAAACGATAGCTCAATATGTTTGGTTCGGAATCCATTAGATAATTTTTCTGATGCACTAAGCGTTCGAGGAGAAAACTTGGAACAGCAATCAGGCTGTTACGTCACTCAATTTGCTGACGATACCACAGTTGCACTAAATTCCAATAATTTTTGTCATGTAGTACAAAAAGCAAACTGTCTTGTAAAAGTATGTTTCATTACAGTTTAAATAATGCCCTAACCTTAAATGGATCAAACACCAATATGGTAACCTTTTCACCTTCTACTATGCAGATGAGTCCATTAGTAAAGCTTGACAATGGGTCTGTGGTAAAAAGCCACTCCACTAAATTGTTAGGTGTTTACCTGGATTCTAATTTGTCTTGGAGTTCTCACGTTGATAATGTACTGGGAAGATTTGTCTGTACACTGTTATGTTCTACGGCAACTTAGGAATTTTCTCTCCCTAGATATCTTAAAACTTTACTATTTGCTCATGTACAGTCAATTTTGCAATATTTCTTAGTTTGTTGGGGAAATTGCTCGCGAATTAATGAGGTGCTTGTTCTTCAAAAAAAAAATATTATTCGTACAATGACGTTTAGAAGGCGCTTGGATTCCTGTAGACCAGTTTTTAAACAATTAAATATTTTAACTGTAATTTCGCTGTATATTTTCAGTTGTGTTGTTTATGTAAAGTCACATAGATGTAATTTTATTTGCAGAAATGATGTTTTCTTAATGAGTGCCTACAATTTTCGTTACAGAAATGATTTGGTGACCCCTGCTCATCATTTGACTGTTGCGGGCAAGGGTCCTTACCCAACATGCGTTGGTTTGTATAATAAATTACCTTCTTCTTCTTCTTATAGTGCGTTGGCGAATTATCTTAAGGCCAGACGTCTATCTTTTGCGACATGCAAAAGATCGCCAGTTTGCGACATTTTTTTGCGACCTACTTCTCTCTTGCATTCAATCTTTCCCTGGATGATTAGTTGAGGGATTGTGTATTTTTTTAATGGATACCTTCTTAGGGTCTTACTAGAATCTGGCAATAAGGCAATTAAAAAAAACTCCAAACTGTTAGTTATAACAATTTATTGCATTTTCAAGGTGCAAAAATTGTGTTTTTGATTATGTTTATTTTTTATTGTATTAAATTCATATTTTTGGGTCAAATGAATACAAGATTATGAAAGTAAATAAAAAAGGTGTAATTTGAGCTATGCTTTATTAAATTTGACGCAATAGTTTATGCAAAATTAATGATTGAAGGTTCAAAAATGTCCATTTTTCTCTATATTTTTAGTTTTTGAAAAAACTTTGGTCAATTTCTTTTTGATGAAAAAATCAAAATCATTAATGATTGAAGGTTCAAAAATGTCAGTCAAACATCATGATATTTTAGCTCCTTTAATTATAAATTAAATGACACTTTGTAAGATCCGATCAGTCTTAAATTGTTTATAAAAATTCTTAAAAAATTATAAATTTTGTAGGGCCAGAACTGTTTTTTATAAAAAAGATAAAGATCTAATTCTAAAGGAATTCTCTTCTTGGTCGTTTAAATATTTAATGTAGATGTAGAAACAACTGATTAAAAAAATGTTCCAGCCCCTATTTATTCTTTTGGAGTAGGGGAAATTTTTGCATTACAAATTATTTAAGCTAGAACTCTTCCTATACATTACACACATTTTTAACCTATTGATTCTTATTGCTGAAGTCAAGACAAAGATTTAAAAATAAGTTTTCTACTACCAATAGAAGTGGAGTTAGCTTAATTTGTTTAAAAAGTTACAGCTCTATTATTTATACCAATTAAGATTTAAAATCTGCGACATTTAATAGTTAAAGGCCTATGTTTTATGAGGATATAATTGCTATTAAAAAAACCGCTATTTACAGGCAAAAATTATAAGTAGGTAAAGTTTTTTTGAGTAGCCAAATTGGCTCGGTGGTGCAAAAAATTGAGAACTTCAAATCCCCAACGCTCGGAAAAAATGTATGACATTTCCATTAAATAATGACCAATTTCGCTATTTTTTTATCTGGGGTAGCGGAACATTTTGAGTACATTGGTGATACTTTTTTCCGGGAATAAAACTTTAATGAATATTAATATTTCTTTTTAAAAAACTCTTAATCATCTTTATTTTAGGTATGATATATTTTTTATGTTCAGAAAATAGAAATAACTGTATTCTTAAAACAAGCCAGGGGATTGCTAAAAGAATGATCTAACCAGATATAACATGTTCTCTCTGTGTGTAAGTATAGGGATTTTATTATGAAATATAATATATAAAATATATAAAATGAATTAATAACGGTTAAAAATAAAAAAAGAGGCTTTAGTTTGGTGAAGTAGCTACGTAGAGAATTACTTGCTGTGATGTATGTAAAGAAGTAAATATTCGGAACGCACTTAGGCTGGTAACATTGTAAGAGTGACGTGACGGACAGGTACAAGGAAGAGGAAATAAGACCATTTTGAATCTAGACACGATAGATACAAGTTATTTCATTATAATCTAACCTCGACTCTCCAGAGTTAACCTATCCTATAAGCCCGACCACGTGTCATCACATGGTGCCGAAAACCGAATACTTTAAAACTTAAGAAGAGTATAAAAATGAAAATATAAATTCTTCATACAAAGATTTAAAAACTACCTTTAAGCAACAGAATAATTAACAAAAAAACCTGAAATAACCCAATGCGCACAACTGTTAGAATTAATAGGGGATGAAGGGTTAAAAATCCATAATACGTTTAAGTTCTTAGCAGAAGAAAAAGATAAGTTAGAACCGTTTATCACAAAATTTGAAACACATCTCAAACCCAAAAGCAATGTATCAAACGCAAGGTATTGCCTTTTTACCAGAAAACAATATGAAGGTGAGTCAATAGACAAATTTGTAACAGATATTATAAACAAGGCAAAAATTGTGAGTTAGAGAATCTAGAGGACAGTCTGATTAAGACTTGCTTAACATGTGGGGTAGCAGATGAAACTATGAGACAGAGACTGTTAGAAGAAGATGAGATGAGCTTGATGAGCAATCAATCTATGTAAAAATATAGAAAGCTCGAAAATCCAATCTGTAAAAATGAAGTCAGAGGAGGTACACTACATAATGAAAGGAAACTGCAGTAAGAAATATGTAAATAAAGCCCAGTGGGAAGACAGAAGAGTGAATCCAACTTATTGGAAGGCCTAAAGCAGCCAGTTCAATGGTAAATCTGGAAGCAGTTCAGGGTGCAGTAGATGTGGAATGGAGCACAGATGCCAATGCAAGCATATAAATCTAAGTGTAATTTATGTATTAGGGCATTATACAAAAAATTATATAACTGAGTTACCAGCTGAAGTCCTTTTGAAGAGGTTTACTCTCCGGACACTGGAACTCACCTAAGACATGGGTGTATGTTACCTAAAGTTAAATTTAATTTAATATTAAACGTCAAAGATGAATAACAACATTATGTACAATCTTTTGTAACCGTATGTATTTTAAAGGGTTTTACCCTGATATTTTGGTGGCTTAGGCATATTAACTTGCATTTTAAACCTGATGATGGAATTATTATTCCGAAAATGTTCGTGTAATTTGATGTAGCCCTTTTAAGGGTTTTTTAAATATACCCATTTAGAAACATCTAACCTTTTTTTTTAATATTTTACTCCGATGGTGGACCACAATATATAGCTAAATGAATTTGTTAAATTTTGCCAAGAATATCTATTTAACCTTGTCTTGAACCTCGTCTAATGCTTTTCTCATGAGGTCAAAAAATGAGTCACTTTTTAAACCTTTTCCTGAGAATACTAGATTGTTTAAGAAATGTGAAGAGGTCAGTGGATGGAGTCATCATTCAAAAATGGACTTGGCACGAGAGAAGCGGTCTTTAGTATCCAAACATGAATACAGAATTGTTTAGATCAAAGAAAGGATGTTTTTGTCTGTTTCATCGATTATGAAAAAGCATTCGATAATGTAAAACACGAATTGTTATTTAGTACGTCTTCAAAATTTCAACGAAACAGAAGATTTCTCCATTAAAAATGGAGTAAGGCAAGGTTGTATATTGTCTCCAATGCTGTTTAATTTATACATAGAAAAAGCCTTCGCAGGAGCAGTGGCAGACTCTAATAAGGGTATTAAAGTTAACGGCATATTTATTAATAACATCAGGTATGCCGATGATACAGCCACAGTTTCAGATAACATCGAAAATCTTCAATGCCTTTTAAATGATCTAACTCTTGCAAGTGAAGCTCGGGGTTTGAAAATAAATATCAAGAAGACAAAATCAATGATTATAAGTAGAAATGATTACCTCAACGCAAAGATATAAGTCTACGCAATTTAAATACTTGGATTGTTTGCTGAACGAGGGTTGGGACCTCGAGAATGAAATAAAGAGCAGAGTTGAACAAGCCAGACATGCTTTTTTGAGGCTTCGTAAGTTTCTGACTGATCGAAAATTGGACTTCAACCTCCGATACAAGATGCTTAAGTGTTACGTGTGCCTGTTCTCTTGTACGGAATGGAAGCATGGACGTTAAACGCCAGTTCCATTAACAAACTTAAAGTGTTTGAAATGTGGTGCCTGCGTCGAATGCTTAGAATATCATGGACGGACAGGGTCAGAAATGAGGAAGTACTCAGAAGAGCGGGCTTACAGGATAGGAAACTTTTTAGTTATGTAAAAGTAAGAAGACTGCATACTTGGGACACATATTACGAGGAGAAAGATACACTTTTCAGTAACTGATACTCGAAGGGAAGATAGAAGGTAGACACCTGACAAAACGATGTACGGTGGACGCCTACGCAGAAATGTACTGCACCTTAAGAAGAAGAACCTAAGTACACAAATAACAAAGAAAACTTACTAAAAAATAACTTAGTACTTTGTATGGCCTTCCCTAGCCTCTATAACTGCCTGTACACGTCGGCTCATGTTCTCTATGAGGTTACAAATATCATCTTGCTGGATGTTTTGCCGTTAATTGAGGCTGGTGCGACTTCGCGACCTCTAATATTCCTACCAAGCATGTCCTAAACGTGCTCTATTTGGTTCAGATCTGGCGAATTTGCTGGCTAGTTCATTTTATTAATACCAAAGTCCTCTAAATATTGCGTGACACACATTGCAGAGTGGGGTCGCGCATTATCTTGCATTAATAGAAAATCATCGCCGATATATTGAGAAAATGGTACTACGTGATTCGCTAGAATTTCCCCAATATACCGGTGTGCAGTCAACGAATCCTCAACAAATACCAATTTAGCGCGCGCCTCTCAGAATATACCTGCCCATACCATTACCGAACCCCCTCCATGGCTAACGCGGGGACTGGAAGCTTGAAGCGCAGCGCAGTCAGCAAATCTCTCTCCGACTCTCTCCAATTCGACGCCATACTCATTCCCTCCAAACTAACTCCAAAATAATCATAATTAACAAATTCATTTGGCTCTAAAAAATTAAACAAGGCATATTTTGATATGAAACAAAAAACACAATGCTTAGGAGATATGGTTGCAACAGAAAAATAAGGTTTTACGAAAATTCGCAAACGGAATTATTCCACAGGATGTTTCAAAGTTAGGATAATAAAACCACGTTTTAATTAACTTGTACAAAAAGTCAAATATAAAATTTATCAAAAAACTGACAATACCAAAATAAAATTTATAAATTTATACACAGTATGCTAAAAAATCATCAAAATAGGGCTAAAAATAAAAAAACTGAAATAATTTCGTTCTTTTTGCATCTGAGTGTATTTATTCTTCTTCTTTAGGTACCGTCTCCTCTAAGAAGGTTGACAATCATCACAGCTATTTTCACTTTTGAGATTGCAGCTCTGAACAAGTCGATGGTACTGCAATTATATCACTTTTTCAGATTGTTGAGCCAGGAGATGCGTCTTCTTCCAATACTTCGTTTTCCTTGTATTATGGTTTGTAGCAACACGTATTTATAATAATAATAATATTATAATAAATTGCCTTTATTTAGTCTGTAAAATTTTACAAACACTGGGTACATGAGGCGAAGTCTAGCTAGAGCTACTCCACTTAACCAGAACTTAACCACAAGTTTACAAAATTTAATTTAAAATAATTTGAAAATGAAAAAAAGTTGAAAGTGAAAAAGTAGTCATGTGGCTACTAGAAAAATAATATAAAAAAAATGATATGAAAGATAAACAAAAACAAAAATATCTGATGGTAACAATAACTACAACAATACACTATATAATAATAATAACGTTACTGCGATTGTAGTAAAAATTTCTTATAATGTAGCTTCATGAAATCAAGAGATTTACCTCTTAAATTTATTGTTAAACTATTAAACACTAAAACAGCATTATAAGTAAACGATCGCTGGAAAATAGCTAGTCTATACCTTGGCAGCATAAGACTATGAGGATATCTCAGATCCAGATTATGAGCATCTCCACGAAATACTAATTTGTTCCTTAAATAAATAGGATTTGACAACGAAATAATTCCATATATCAATGAGGCGAGGTGATATTTGTATACATTATCTATGGTTAACCATTGACGTTCTTTTATTTTGCATGATACACGATCATATTTTCTTATGCCAAAGACAAATCTGCAACAATTATTTTGAATTTTTTGCAACCTTAATTTCGTTATCCCCTCTCATAACGTGGCCGAGATATTATAACTTTCTTATCTTAAGGCCGTTCCGTGCGTTTCTGGGCATACCTAAGTTTCAATGTAAAAGTTTATATCAAATAACGCAAAAACTATGGCAGATATTGAGATGATTCTTTTTTTATATGAAAGGTCTTAAAAAGTTCTAGTGCACTATTTAGTTGTAAATTAATAAATTGTTTAAACAATATTTTTTTTTTCAAATATTTTTGGTTAAAATAAACGTAAAAATTTTTTTTTGAAATAGGGCACTACAGAATTTGACCCACTTTCCGAATCTGTTTTTATTTTTAACATAAAGTGTAACACAAAGCAGCTATTTGGTATAAACTTTTTTTAAAATCTCAAATTTTGCTAAATGTAACTTTCTCTCTCGGCCAGTACAGGCTGTCCTTGTCGATAGTTTCTGGATTCTCGTCGACACGGTTAGGTTGGTTAGGTAAGAAGTATAATACCCTCTCGAAGGTGGGTCATAAATAATGTTGAATAACATTATTAGGGTTTATTTCGACTTTTGACAAACCAGTGTGTTAATTGTTTTTAAAATGGGTAGTTCACGAAGAAGTTTATGTTTCGATTAAGGAAATTTTATATAAAGAAGCAGTACCTATAATTTGATTAAATTTTTATATGAATAGAAATATTTTCTGTTAATTTGTAACACTTTCCTTCTAAATGTTTATACTGTTTTTATAATAATACTATTGTTTCAGTATTTGCTTATATAATAATAATTTATTATGTAGAAACAGCGTAGAATTTTGGTCAATCAGCCAGTACATTTTTTTTGTATTTCAATCAGAATTATTATTTTCTTTTCTTCTTTACATAAAAGCTTAGAGTAATACTCAAATATTTTGCAGTATTTGAATACGGAATTTGATTATTTATATTTATTGGACAATACCCAAATATTTTGCTGTATTTGAATATGGAATTTGATTATTTATATTTATAGGAATATTTATTTTCAACGTTTTTGTTAGTAAAGTTTACATAATATATGAAGTTTGTTTCTTCACTTGCTTGTCCAGCCATATTAGTCCAGGTTAATAAGGATTTTCTCGTGACACTCAATAATCCAGGTAGCTGACAACTTTTTTAGTTATTGTAGACCTATAAGAAGAAAACCTACCTGTTTCCTGCGTAAAGTTCGGAGCCGTTTTTTAATGATTAACAATTAATGCAAAAAACGCGATTCTTTCGATTTTTGCACTCTATTATTTATTTTTACGCACAACAGGCCGTTAAGGCCTAGAGCATTTTTTTTACAACATAATTCTAATATTAACTAATTACAATTATTTTAAACAAAACTTTAACGTAAATATGTATATATAACATTCTTAACTACTCTGAAGGACCTGGTGTACAATATTTTTCCATTCGCTTCTATTTTGTGCTTTTTTTTCCATTCCCACACCTTCACGTGTTTAAGGTCTTCCTCCGCTTTACTAATCCACCTCGTTCTGGGTCTACCTCTTCTTTTGGGGTCGATTAATTTTCTGGTTATTACTAGTTTAGGAATTCTGTTTGCTGCCATTCTTTCCACATGTCCCAACCATCTGATTCTTTGTGCCTTGACGAACTTGGTAATAGTAGGTTCTTTGTATAAAGCCATTAATTCATTGTTGGTTCTTCTCTCCCAACCATCTTCTGCCTTTCGTCCTCTGAATATGCATCTCAATATTTTCTTTTCCCATCTTTCCAGAGTATCCTCTTCCTTCTTATTTAATGTCCAGGCTCACCGGCATATGTTACTGTGGGTCGAATTACTGTTTTATATATTCTGAGTTTACCTTGTCTAGAAACGTATTTTGAGTTCAGTAGGGCTCTTAAACTACCTAATTTTTATTCCCTTTTGCTATTCTGGCTACGAGCTCCCATTTCTCTTTTCCATTTTCATCGAAAACTACACCTAGGTATTCAAATTTGTCCACCCTTTTAAAACTATAGCTTTTACCACTTACTGACCTCATACTAAAGTCTTCTTTTTTCCCTTCTGTTCCTTCTATGATCATATATTTAGTTTTGTCTTCATTTAGTTCCAATCCAAATTTCTGTGCTTCTTCGATGATTTTCTTCACAACTCTTCTTAATTCTTACTCGGTTTTTGCTAGGATCGTTAGATCATCAGCAAATGCCAAGCACTGGTGCTCATTTTTCATGATCGTTTCTTCCATCTTCATGCTGCATTTTCTGATTACAGTTTCTAATACTAATTTGAATAATGTAGTGGATAAAGGATCTCCCAGTCTCAAGCCTTTTGCAACCGTAAATTGATCTGATATGTGACCCTGCCAAGCAGGGTGCTAACAGGTGAAGATGCTAACAGAGTAATGCCTCTATAGTTCTTACAATCCAGTTAATCGTCCTTTTTATGCAACGTATATTATTTCATTTAGCCACTCTTCTGGAACAAATTCATTTTGCCATATAAGTACTATTAGTTTATGGGTTACTGCAAAAAGTTGATCATCACCTTTTTTTATATATTTTCCAACAGATTTAATCGATTTCTGTGGCTTTATTATCTTTGAGTTTTAGGACGGCATTTGACACTTCTATTATTGTTGGGTGTTCACTGTGTAGTTGTCGATGTAGATTTTGTTGATTGTCTATATTGTAACCTCTTTCAATATCGTTTATATCATATATTATATATATATATATATATATATATATATATATATATATATATATATAATATGATATAATAATAATGTACTTATTCTTCTTCTTCATGTTCCACTCCTATCGGAGATTGGAAATCATTCTGGCAATTATCATTTTGTTGGATATGCGGCTGAATAGTTCTGTTGAATTGCATCCAAACCATTCACGGAGATTGCGTAACCACTAGATTTTACGTCTTGATGTGTGATGTATGATGTGCCCCAAGTATTCTAATTTCCTGATTTTTATGGAATTTAAAACTTCGCATTGTTTTCCTAATTGTTCGAGAACTTGTTCGGTTGTTTTGCGATCCATCCATGATATTTTCAAATCACGTCGGTAGCACCACATTTCGAATGCTTCTAGGTTTTTAATGTTGGATTTTTTAAGTGACCAAGCTTGAATCCCATATAAAAGGGTAAAGAAAATATAACATCAAAGCATTCTTATCCGGAGCGATATATTGATATCTCGATTACAAAAAAGTTTTCTCGTTCTATTAAAAGTTGACCGTGCAATTCCAATGCGGCATCTTATTTCTTTTGTCTAATCAGTATCTTCTGTGATCCATGCTTCAAGGTATTTGTACGAAGATATTTGTTCAATTTCTGTATTATCTAGTACTAGCTTAACTTTGATGCTTTGTGCTTTTATAAGTACCATGAACTTGGTTTTCTTCAAATTTATTTTTACTCCAAAAAATGTACCTATAATATGATATAATCCCTATTTTTCATTCAATTCGGTTGTTCCATTGTTCTTTAAGTTCTTTCGAGCTCATTAAGTTTCTTATTCCTTTCATCCGTGTTGTCTAAGGTAATCCTCTCTTCTGGATTCCTGTAGGTGTTCATACAGGTACTTATTTTAGGAGTCTACTGTCGTTCATTAATTGGACCTGTCTGTACCATTTGAGCTGCTTTCGTTGTATGCCATCCATGACTGTACCTTCTATTCTCATACTTTATTGCATCCAGTTCGACGAGATATCTTTCTTCGATGTCTCTGTTAATCGTCGTGTTTCACAACCGTATAAATAAAGCATGCTTTTTACCATAGTTTCATGGTTTGTAGTGCTAGAGAGAGCATGTCAGCTGTGCCAAAATGAAAAATAATCCTTTTGCTAATTGCTTCCACTGGAATAAGCTTGACCATTCAACTGGGCCCGGGCTACCTCCTTCTAATTCTTTAAACTCCTGTTTTAAAATTAATAATACTCATTATTTTGTCTAATTACCTATTTAGTTGTCAAAACAGATACATTGTTACCTAAAGAAGTGAAAAAGGTTCAATTTAGAAATTATATAGTAAATAATAAATATTTGAAAACTAATGCACATATTTCTCCCGCGATTTGGGCTTCAAGTACTAATTTTATAAATCGCACTACTAATAGACGTAAATCCTTTTATTTTAATTTCATGAATGTTTTTATTCAACATTATTTCAAAGCCGCACTGAATAGAGGGCCGCCCGCTCGTTTATTGTATAGACCCAGGACTTTACACAATTGGGGGTTGTATAAGGTAGGTATAAAACTAACCTCTAGCATTGATTATAAACCACTACTACTATTAAAGATGACGTTTTGAATATTCTTCGTGAATGGATTTTGTTTTCGTAAAGAAAGATATTTTTGAAATAGATATCCCTCTGAATTTTACCGTTACAATTTTCGAGGATAAGCCTTAAGGACATTGACTTCCCACAAGGAGTAGTTAAGAAGTGAAAAATTAATAAGGTGGTAATAAATTTGTAAAAACCTGTCAAACCACTGTGGTACTTTAAAAATATATTTTTTCTTAATTCTGCTTGCTCGAATATTTAGCTAGTGGTAACGTTTCCAAATAAAATTGCTTTAGTGGTGGAAAGTTATCAGGGTGGTGAAAGTGTAACAAAAACTTACCAGAACACTTTTCTATTTCAATTATAGTGGAATACAGTGGAATATAAAAAAAAATTCAACAGAATTTTTTACTGATAGAATACAGTAAAATTGTAAAAATAGATTTTTCATCACGTTAAATTTTGACCTACGAATTGTTGACTTTCCACATAGGTTAGTTGAGGGTAAAAAATTACTAGGGTGGTAATCTTATATACTAAAACGCTAAGCCCTTTTCTTGTCCACCACTTTACTCAAAAACCATGTTAGATAAGTAAAATATTTTTTCGGAATATTATTAGTATTACGTATGAGATTGTCAAGATATACTTTTGGTACAAAAATTCACTTCCGGTTTTGAGATGACCGGAAGTTAAAATTTACTTTAAGTTTTAGACCCCACAATGTATATATGGATCGAAAGGTCTCGTCGAGACGAATCTAAATATGTACTTCCGGTTGTGATCCGACACGGGAAGTGACCCGAACCGCGCATAAAACGTCAAGAGCAAATCTGACACCGGATTCGTGATCAGCATGCAAAATTAACTGCTAAATGATATCCATGTCGACATTTGATGAACTAAAAATTGCATTCCGGTTTAATATTAATACACTTTTTACTTGCATTATTATTGATGAATGTTATGTATATTCTTGCTTATATTGTTTGTATTGATCTCTCAATTTTTCTCGCAAAATAAAAATTTCATTTAAAAAACTCGATGTCGAGTTGGTCCGCTAGTAAACTTGTAAAAACCTAGCAGAACACTGTGGTATTTCAAAAATAATTTTTATTAATTCCGGTGGCTCGAATATTAAGCTAGCAGGAACGTTTCCAAATAAGATTGGTTTAGGTGATGATTATGGTGATCAAAGTTTACTCTAAACTTGTAAATGTATCAAAAGCAGTTGTTAGATACTTGTATCAACGAATGTCACGAGAAAATCCTTAGTTATCTGGTCTAAAGGTACCGAGGAGACATAAAAGTGCATACTCAACCTTCCCCTGGCTGCTAGGCTATTTTAGAAGATTTACAGAAAAGTCATTTCCCGTTTATAAATATTATCGATGAATATTGTGAAAGAACTGTGCATTATTCATAAAAACTGGCACCAAATACGGATTCATCACACAAAAATACATGTGACTAAGATGTGTTTGTTTAAAAAGCTGTTACAAACAACTTTTTATTGGCCTATATTATGAATAGGTATTGGTATCGTTGATCTGTTTGTTTTTGTATTTGTATTGTGTCATTCATCTATTTCTACTCTATTATTAGTTGCCAATTATTTGCCCAATTTAAAGTGAGCTTTCGAATTAATTATTTCGGTTTTTCTAATTCAGTTTAAATAGAATCATATGCTAAGTTTAGGTACATATTATTTAAATTATATATATATATATATATATATATATATATATATATATATAAGTAAGAAAAAAGAAGTACTTGTGACTCGTTTGGAAAAATATAAAACTGTTTTGGATGGGTTGGAGTCAATAAAAGGGGCTATTTGTTGACTATTTTTTACTCGAGCTTTCAATTGTGATTACAATTATTATCAAGAGCTTCTAAAAAATACAAAATATCTTACAAAGTTGAACTAGAAATAAAAAATTTTTTGTTAACTCACCAAATAAAATTAGTTTTTTATATAAAACTGCTGCTTACATATTAATTACAAAAAATATTATTAAAAAAATGTCCTAATAAATGTTTCTCTGAAAAATGTTGATAAAGTTTCTTAACAAAAACAATTGAATTTGTAAACAAAAATTGAATAGCTACAAACCAGCCTAAATGTCATAAATACTAACTTAAAAATTTTTATTTTTGACATATTCTTAAATTTGATAAATCATCTTTGTTTAGTAACAAAAAAGAAGAAGATTTATTCACTATTGATAGATGCCCGAAAAAATGTAACAAATACATGGAAAATTCAAAATGTGATATTTTACTGACTGCATATATAAATTACATAAAAATAATATAATTATAAATTTTGCTTAGATTTTGAATTTCTGACCTTTTGTTTAAATTATTATCAGTTTTGCTAATACAAACCATTTCCAAAAAAGTTCTTTTAAATTTATTACTTTGACTACATAAAATTTTAATATTATCAAAATCCGTAATATGGTCTTTGTCTATTACATGCTCTGCCAAAGCACAAGATGGTTTCTTAATTCTGCAATCACTCTTGTGAGAAATAATGCGATTTGAGAGATTTCTTCCAGTCTCACCAATATACTCAGCTTCACACTGAGTACAACCAATGCTGTATACTACATTTGTTTGATCTAATTTGTCTATAGGATATTTAGTTTTGGAATATAAAGATGAAATGGTTTTGATGTTCTTTGTTGCTATTTTTATATTGTCAATAACCTTTAGTGTTTGTATTAATTTAGGAGTTAATGATGGTATAAAAGGTAGTGAATGATAATATATTTTCTGATTGTTGGATACAGTGTTTTGAGATTTAGCAAAAGATGGTGTTAAGTTATTTATATTTAATAAATTAGAAAAAAGCATCCTATGTAGCATATCTGGAGGATAAGAGTTTTCAATTAAAATAATTTTTAAAAAATGAAGATCTTGTAGATAGTCTGGATGACAAAGTTTTCAAAACACGTTCCTTTAATCCTGTTATAAGGTTCATTTTCATCTTATTTGGATGATTAGAGTAATAGCTTATAAATCTATTACTACATATGGGTTTTATGAACCATCTGGTTTTCAACATATTGTCAATTCTCTTACAATTATTATGTCAAGGAATGGTAGAGAATTATCTACCTCTTCCTCAACTGTAAATTGTATACGTTGATTATGATTGTTGAAAATGTTGACTGTTTCAAGAATTTTGTGTTTAGGAAGTGCCAAAACTAGATCATCTACATATCTTTTGATAAATGGAATGAAAAAAGTGCAATTATTGATACAATCACTAATGACATCATCCATGACATAGCTACTTAGAATGGGTGAAAGACTAGACTATAGGTGTTTTTTATAAATAAATTTTTGGTAGCCCTATGGGATCTAGTCGTAATTTTTGATATCTCCTAATTGGGTCTTATATCTCCTAAACCTGTTGTCCGATTTAAGTGATTTTTTTAACACGTTATAGCCTCATTCCTTGGCAATATCTTTATAATAATATTGTTGGTAAACAGGTAAATTTTCATTGTATACCGGGTGTACGAATCAAACTGTGTTTTGTTAAATGTCTAGTTGTTAAAGCACCTACTTTTGTATTATTCAACATAAGCGAATCAATCAAAATACAAATTGTGGAGAACGCATGAGGCTATAGTTACGATTTAAACTCAGTATTCTACAAATGCTAGAATATTCCACAAGGTGATGCAAACTTCAAGAAAAAAACACAGTTTAATTCGAACACCCGGTATACAATGAAAATTTACCTGTTTAGCAACCATATTATTATAACAATATTGTCAAGGAATAATGCTATTACATATTACAGAAATCACTTAAATCGAACGACAGGTTTAGGAGATATAAGACATTAAAAATTACCCACTTTTAAGAAGGCCGGTTAATTTTGGTCCAGAGTGTATATAAAAAAAAGGTTAATGCGAGTTGATAGTAAAATAAAAGGAAAAAATAAATAGGTAAAAGAAATAATAAATAAGACTTACTCACAATCAATTTAATTTAACTATCCAGACGACCGATTTCGCTTTCTACAATATGCAAAGCATATTGTAGAAGAAGCATTGTCTCGATACAAAGTTAAATAAATGCTGAAATAATAAAAAACTCATATTAGGGTGTTGTTTAATAAAGATAAACAAAGATAGATGATATAAATTACAGTAATTATGCCAATATTACATGTCTGTGGTTTTTCAAAATGAATAAAATGTTTAAGCAGACAAGGTAAGGCCCACAAATTGGTGTAAAATAGTCTATTAAATTGTAATAAATTAATAAATGAACAAATAAATAAAACATTACTTACATGCCGGTACTCTATTATTTGATGGTTGGAAGAACATGGTTCAAACTATCCTGTATTGTTGAATGGAGAACTTAAATCTGCTATTATTATTGTCAAACAGTTACAATATAATATGGGGAACAGCGAAAGATATAGGTTACTGCAATTAATTCTACAAGAAAAAGTAGAAGGAAAACGGGAACCAGGAAGGCGAAGGATTTCCTGTCTGAAAAATCTACATACGTGATTCAACACAACAACCACAAAACGGCTTTAATTCAGGTGTGCTTGGACAAGTAGCGAGCGACGTACTGGTTGCATACATTAGACCTTCGATGCTGCATTATCTAGGACATAAATACATAATATTTATTATATAAATTATGTAATATGTATATATTATAATATATTGTCGACTGGACCTCCCCACAATTATACAGGTTTGATGACACGGGGTAACTCTAAAGATTGTCTTTACATCTGGTAGTCATAATCCGTAGTCTGTTAAAGGATTTCCATATTTTACATGACTCATAGTGTCCAGGAGCTAGTTCTTCTCATGATGCCATTCAGTGATGATCTTTTGATGTAATTCATCTCTCTGATTGAGATGTAGTTTTATGAGTGTAGTCCTTAGTAGCTATGAGTCTATAAATCTATATTGTGATACCATATCGTCGACTTTATTCTTTCTTTGTAGGTGTCCAAAAAAAAATGCCACTGTTGTTATCCTCAATATTTTTGTGTAGCAACCCAGTTCGAGCCTGTAATTTTACGGAAGGAGTTCATCTACTACATACTTCCATTTTGGTGTTTTGAATAGTGTCTTTTATACGTCAATGCTCCATCGAAGGTACCGGCCCAGTATTTGAGATAGTGGCAGTGTTACAGCAGCATGTCTCCTCAGATAATCTGTAGTCTTCTAGACGCATACTTGTTGTGGAGCAAGAAGGCACATACTTGTGCCTTTGTTAGGTTAGGCTTGAGCTCGGCTGATGTGGTGGCCACTTCATTCTCTTCCTTGGATGACCAAAGCTCTGACAAGTTCGTAGTATGCTTACCCTTCGGTAGTGGTTGGTCGTTGGTGTGATTATTGAAAAGAGTTTAGGCCAGTGTACTGCCTTACAGTAGGTCATTTTTCTGTATTTGTATTGGTACTTAACTGGACTTAAGTAGACTAAGAAGTCTTAAAGTAATACCTATGATTTTTAGATTTTTGTAACTATTTTAATATATTTAGTTGAGCTGTTGTATTTTCATCTCTACTATTTCTAGCATCTTTTTTATTCTCTCTGTATCGGGTCGTGTTTCTGCGGCATATGTCATTATTGGCTGCTCTATTCACTTGATCTTCCACTTCTGTTTCGAACTTTCCGCAGCTTAACAGTGTGATGCCCAGATATTTAAACTTTATCACTTGTTTTATTATTTATCCGTTCATCCTAATTTACATCATCATCATCATCACATAGCGGTACAACCCTGGGTGGGTCTTGGCTGACTGTACAACTTTTTTCCAATTTGTTCGGTCTTTTATCAACCTAGGATTAAATGGAAAGTTCATTTTCCGGAGATCTGCTTGGATGTGATTTCTCTATTGCATTTTGGGACGTCCAAGTGGTCTATTGCCTGTGGGAATCTCCTCCCATACCAGTTTTACAAGTCTCTTGTTATGCAGTCTGTGCACGTGGCCTGCCCATCTTAGTCGCTGTGATTTAATTCCTTGGACAATATCGGCGTCATTGTAGAGTGCGTCATTGTATACTCCCATCCTTTTTCTAGAAGTTGTTTCAGCGTGACTAGTTGATCTATTGTTGATCTGTTTGCCCTAAAACCGGCTTGATATTCGCCTAGGGCATTTTCAGCATAAGGCATTGATCTACTAAGAATGATGTTTGAGAAGGTTTTATATGCCGTGTTTGGGAGTGAAATTCCTCTATAATTCGCGCATTTTGTTTTGTCAACTTTTTTGTGAATGGGCACTATTATGTTTTCTATTATGTTTTCCTTCCATCGTGCTGGTATCCTTTCTTCTAACCATATGTGCGTTATTAGCTGGTGGATTTGACGATGTAGTGCGTCTCCCCCATGTTTCAAAAGTTCTGCTGATATCTCGTCCGTACCCGGCGCTTTGTGATATTTTAGCTTATTTAAGGCCTTTTGGGTTTCTTCAAAGGAGGGATTTTTGACGGGCATGTCCGCTGTGATATAGATCTCTTCTTTGTGCTGTTCTTCTTGTATGATGTTTAGAAGATCCCTAAAATACTCTTTCCATTCTTCAGTCACACTTTACCGTCGATTATCATACGGCCTTGATTGTCTCTCCGTGTATGGATGGAAATGGTTCTATGAACTCTTTTCTCAGAGGAAATTGCTTTATAAAATTCTCTGGAACCTGGTTTGGGCCGGTCTCTCTCCATAGCTTCATATTTTTGTTATTGATAGTTTGCCAATTTACATCATAGTAGGTTTTCTGATATTACCACGCATTTTGTCTTTTTTATTATATTAAACTTTTTTACTTTGAGATATTAGTACAGCGTTGTCTGTATAGCAGATTATTTTAATT
Source organism: Diabrotica balteata (assembly GCA_918026665.1). Classification (NCBI taxonomy): domain Eukaryota; kingdom Metazoa; phylum Arthropoda; class Insecta; order Coleoptera; family Chrysomelidae; genus Diabrotica; species Diabrotica balteata. The sequence goes on along the minus strand of OU898285.1, from coordinate 85,376,319 downwards.
TGTTTTTCTTACATTTAGTATCCTTTTTTTGTTCTTAATTATTTATTATTTTTTACACCAAAACATTTAATTTGCTCTAAAAGAATGTTGTCGAGACCTGCAGATTTTATCAAGTTATCTTTGGCTATTACCCTCTTTTTAACTCTTGTATGTTTAGGAGCTGGCAATTTTGGTAGTTTCTGCTTCTTCAATAATTATTTTGGTGAAAAGACAGCAAATATTTGAGTGAAAAGACAGCAAATATTTGATTTCACGCAAAAAGCGCCTTTGTATCTGTTGATACGTATTTCGAACTAATACGTTTCATCAGAACAGTTATTCAAAGGTGTTCTCAACGTAAAAGATTAATATTTTCTGTCTTTTAAGAAGCAACGATAAAATGGCTTCAATACGGACGCAATAGCGACATCTGACAATAAAACCGTAAAATAGTTTCGAAACACAATTCAGATTTCCGCTTTAATCTGTGCTTTCTAAAAATTGCAAAGCAAATCAGACGTTGATAAAGGTGTTAAAATAGACGTAGGAAATCTAAAATTTGCATTCCACGACACGTCTTTTCAACTAAGCAGAAATCCTTAGCGAATTGGTTTCTAGTACTCGTACAGAGTAGATCCGAATAAAGTGAAAAGACAGCAAATATTTGATTTCACGCAAAAAGCGCCTTTGTATCTGTTGATACGTATTTCGAACTAATACGTTTCATCAGAACAGTTATTCAAAGGTGTTCTCAACGTGAAAGATCAATATTTTCTGTCTTTTAAGAAGCAACAATAAAATGGCTTCAATACGGACGCAATAGCGACATCTGACAATAAAACCGTAAAATAGTTTCGAAACACAATTCAGATTTCCGCTTTAATCTGTGCTTTCTAAAAATTGCAAAGCAAATCAGACGTTGATAAAGGTGTTAAAATAGACGTAGGAAATCTAAAATTTGCATTCCACGACACGTCTTTTCAACTAAGCAGAAATCCTTAGCGAATTGGTTTCTAGTACTCGTACAGAGTAGATCCGAATAAAGTGAAAAGACAGCAAATATTTGATTTCACGCAAAAAGCGCCTTTATATCTGTTGATACGTATTTCGAACTAATACGTTTCATCAGAACAGTTATTCAAAGGTGTTCTCAACGTGAAAGATCAATATTTTCTGTCTTTTAAGAAGCAACAATAAAATGGCTTCAATACGGACGCAATAGCGACATCTGACAATAAAACCGTAAAAAAGTTTCGAAACACAATTCAGATTTTCGCTTTAATCTGTGCTTTCTAAAAATTGCAAAGCAAAACAGACGTTGATAAAGGTGTTAAAATGAAATCTGGTGAAATGATCTGGTATGTAAGATCACAAATGTGTATGTAAGATTAGACAGCTGATATTAAGCTACACTAGACTCCCTCTTAACCGGCCACCTCGGGACCAGAGCCTGGCTGGTTGACCAAATAGCCGGTTAATATGATGTGCAGGCATTTTCATGAGAAAAATCAAGTACATACATGCATATATCAAATACATGTACAGGAAGGTGTATATTAATAAAAATCACGGAGTCTACAGTTGAAAAATACTATTTATTTCTATATACATATATACACATATATTTAAATATTTTACAAATTTGTTTTAAAAAAATCGGTAACTTTCTTCTGTTTCTTGACATTAAGTAAATTTTTAAAAGCTATATCTCTCCATTTTTTAAAAACCAAAACGTCTATTAAACATGAAGGTTGTTGTTCACTATACTTCAATGCCACCTTCATTGCAGCCCTTGCTTCGATGTGGCCGACCTTTTCCTATCCGTCAACATCATCATCATCAGTCTCCTCATTTTCATAGGACCCTTTATGTGTTCGTCGTCTGTCAAAAATTCGTTTTCAAGTTCCTTGTCACAGTTCATCCATTCTTCAATATCTGGCCTGCAATTGAACATTTTCGGATAACGTTTTTGCCAAGACTTAACGAAAGTAGAAGTTTTTAAGTTATTTTTTTGATTATATCAATAATATTGAGATCCTCACTTTCTGCGCATTGTAAAATTTTGGACAGTAATTTACGTCTGTATCGTCTTTTCAAGCTTCCAATCACCCTTTGATTCATCCGTTGCACCAAGCTTGTCACATTAGGAGGAAGAAAGATAATTTGTATGTCATCTGTCTCAGATGTTAAATGCTTTAATTTAGTTTTTTCATTTCTGTAAATTACCCTTAAATGCAGTATTTAAAATCAAAGAAAATAACTGTGAGTGGTATTTAAAAGAAGAATCCTAAGAATTATAGTGATTTCTTAATCAGTCATTCATGTGTGGTTTTTCCCTTATCCAAAATACGAGTTGGTGATTCTGTATACATTATAGTCAACCTCGACTTTCGTGAACATTAAGTAGAATATAATGTAACTAACCTATTTTCGGGTATTTCAAGGAGGCACTGAAATGCAGTATATATACACCATCAAAAACCCAAACGGTGTATAGAGCCCATAAAACAGTTACCGATTAGATAAATAGAGGAAATTATTATAAATATCTAATTAAAAAACTGTATACAATTGTACAAAAATAACCGTGGGTTGAGCTATATTTAGCAGACACCAAAGCAAAAGCGATGTAATTTTATCCACGGGATAGAATCATGCCAAGCCTTATAGGGCGGCACAGCGCTGGCTTCGTTCGGCGCTGGCCTCACTGTTCCCGTTGGAGAAACGGCGACGAACACCAAGCCACGTCCGTTGCTCCTGAACCTGCATCGCTATCCTTTACATAAGTCTTTTCTCCAAATTTTTGGAAAACTACACATTAGAAAAAGTGCCTACAAAAGTTTGTTTATTTAAAAATTTCAGGAAAGTAAGACCTTTCAGAACTTTCAAACATAGTCGAATCATATAAATCTATAATATTATATTATATATATACACATATATATATGTATGTATGTGTGTGTGTCATATATTATTTAATTCCAAGTTAGAAATTAATATTAAACAGAAAAATTATATTTGTTATCAGCTGACAAGTTATAAACAAGCTTTTATTTGCGTCCTCACAATCAGAAGAATATAAAATTTACTAGCTTACACCAACTAATAATTTATTTAAATTATCTAAAATAGTCTTATAATATCGTTTAGATTTCAACTATCTCTATTGAAAAGAATTCAAATGTAGTGTAACAGGAGGATTTAAGTGGTCATTTCTTTTCAGTCCAAAAAACTCTGTAATCAAAGCAGGCATTTAAGTAATATTGCATTGTATAAGATATATGAATGAGGGATTTCGAACTTCAATCAATATATTTACAGATTGTATCCTCGGAAAACTTTTTTGGATGGTGCTAGAAAGGTCACCAATGAAGAAGCGAGTCGTGGGTTCGAAACTAGCTTTTGGAACCGGGAATGGATCCAACGGAAGAAATAAGTAAAGATAGGACAGGATAAGATATATTAGAAAAGATACAGAAATAAACAAAAAGATAGATGGATAAAATTACTTAAGATAAGATAAGATAGAAAAAGGACGCCAATTAACTTTTTGGCGTCAAAGGGGAAAATTAAGAAACCCTAGAAACGGAAAGGAAAAGGAAAGATATTTAGGTTCTGCGTCTAGACTCCATCCAGCTACTTAGCTACGAAACTTAATCAGCCTGATCTTTCTTCTGGTCGAAGGTACAATAATAATTTAACACAATAAACAAATATTCAGAGGTATTGTTATATCAGAAAACTTGTTAGAAGTCGACAAATAAAATTCATTGATAAAACACAACAATATATTCAAAAACACAAATAAATTTAGATACATCTGACGATAAGTAAGAGAAACGCACCATCAATTATAAAATGGTAGTATAGATATGAAAATAAACAGTATTATGATTAAGAAATACCTATACAAATACAATAATATAATAAAATCATGCATAGTTTAAATTATTAAAGAAGAGATCCTGATGCTATTTAAAATTATTCAACTAAAGCTGATTAAAGAAGTCTATCTTTGCTGTTTATCTGCTTATCTCGCGAGGAACAGTAATAAAAAAAATGAATAGCAAATAACACAAAGTTAATTAAAGTTAAATTCAAAGAATACAAAATGATTATAGGAATAAAAATTAAACCAACCCACACTTTGTTAAGTTAATTATCTATATCGCACTGTTGTTTAATGATTACGGTTCTTACTGAGAATGAAATGTTCGTTATAATTATATATTAGAAGTTCTGGATAGCTGATTGAAAGTTCATATTAAAATATTAAATCTTCTTTAAATTGAAAGCAAAATCAGTAGTTAACCTTAACTACAGGTGAAGAAATAATCGAACGCAGATTCGTCCAGATAGTTGAAGATAATATGATAACATACCATATTATTCGCCCAGATAATTGATTACAATAACTTACAGTAATTCTCGATAACTGCTGCACTACACTGATTCTACATACTATACTTGTATCCAGCACTGAAGTTAAAATTCAAGATACTTTACATCCATATTTAATCTAATATGGTATTAGATTGAGAAACTCAAATATATAAGTGTATACACATATAAGAAAAAATTCACAGAAACCGTAACGTAACAAGCGTCTTTCCTCAAAGACCGCATTGCCAGAAGTCCTTACTCAAAGACAGCGCGGCCAGAAGTGCCTTTCCTCCACTAAAAATTTTACAAACTACCCAAAAAAAAGTGGGGAAAATGACAGACTATATGTATTTCTAGGAAGACAAAAAGGTTCTAACGACATCGAAAAGAGCTGAACCCTTCTAGCTACGAACGTGGGGAAAATAAAATCTTTTGGATTAGGTTTTCTCAGAAAATTACTGTAAACGTGCTTTTGACGATATTTATCGAATTTATCGAAAAGAAACCGCCTGAAAGGATTAGCCAAGCCTTACAATAAAGTATTCTATTTCGGCGTCTTTAATAAGTCGGATCTTCCGTGTTTTGAGGTAGTCGGTAGATTCCAATGAAATTTGCCGAAGGTAAACACGACCACCCGCGTACATATTATTTGCAAATACGGCCATCGGCATCTCAGCAACAGGGGTAAAGGTGTTAAAAATAATTTAATATTTTAATTATAAAAAAATGTTACAAGATACTATAGTGGCTATATGGGATTTTAGAATCCCTGAGATAGTCTTTAGGCCAGGGGTGCTCAAATGGTCGATCGCGATCGACTGGTCGATCACGAGTGCTTTTTGGGTAGATCTCGAGAAGAAAAAAAATTTAATAAGTAGGTAGGTAACTAAACTACTGTCAGCAGAGTTAAACGTTTTTATTAATACTGAACTATACAAATACATAGAATGCTTGACTAAGCATCATTGCAATTCAAAGAAGTGGGGACAACAAAATACTGTCCACAGAGCATATTTTATATTTACATATATTAACTAATTATTTTATTAACTCAATATTTATTATAATTATTAATCAAATTTGGGATGATATTCTATCAACTACAAAAATGTATTACGTAATAAAATAACACTGCTTTCGGCAAAAGGTGGCTTTATAAAAGGAACGCGCGGCACTTGTCAAAGAAAAGTCGTGTTGTTTCTAGACGAGAGACAGTACAGTCTAGTTTCGGGCGGCGCGTTTAACGGAAACGTTCGAGACTTTCGTTCACGCCGATATAAATGTTGCGCCTGCAGGAATTGGAGTTATTCTGAATTGTAACTTGATAGCGATCCTACGTCGATACAAAGTTTATTATTAAATAGTGGAAAATGAGTGCAGTGAAGAAATCTAAAACGTATCATTTTAATAAGGATTGGGAGGAAGAATTTTTCTTTTCTATGGTGAAGGATAAGTGCATTTGTGTTATTTGTCGTGCGTCAGTTGCAATACCTAAGCGTGGTAACTTGGCATCATAAAACGGTTCATAAAAACTATGAAAAGGGTTTTCCGCCACAGAGTGAATTAAGAAAACGAAAAGTAAGTGATTTGATATCTTGTTTAAAAAAAGAACAATCCGTGTTCACAAGACCAGCCAAACAATCAAAAGCTGCTACGATCGCGTCATTTAAAATATCTCATATTTTTGCAAAACACAGGAAACCATTTGAAGATGGATCGGTGGTGAAGGAAGCATTTATTGAAGCGGGTGAGACTTTATTTGGAGATTTTAAAAATAAAACAGAAATCATGTCTGCTATTAGAGAACTTTAGTTATCTCGTCCGACTGTCACAAGGCGTATTGAAGTCATGAGTCAAGACATCGCAGATAAACTAAAACATGATATCATGGAATGTACATACTTTTCTTTACAGTTCGACGAATCCATCGATATGGCAGACACTGCCCAGCTGTGTATTTTTATTCGGATGGTATTCAATGACATGTTGGCTAAGGAAGAATTTTTGACAATCATTCCTCTAAAGGGGAAGACCCGTGGCGAAGATATATATGACGTTTTCTTAAATTTTGTAAAAAACTACGAGCTACCAATATATAAATTAATGTGCACTACAACCGATGGAGCACCAGCAATGAGTGGAAACAAAAACGGTTCTGTGGCATTGTGTCGAGCTAATGAAGAATTCCCTTCATTTTTTTCATTCCATTGCATTATACATCAACAAGTTTTGTGTTCAAACGTTTTAAACACGGAGGAAATTATGGGCATTGCAACAAAAATTGTGAATTCCATCCGTGCACGTAGCTTGCAACGGCGGCTCTTTCAGTTGCAGTTGGAAGATAGGGAGTCAGCTGAACATACTGATTTAGTTCTTCACACGGACGTCAGGTGGTTGAGTCGCGGAAAATTCCTAGAAAGGTTTCAAGAATTATTGCCCGAAAACAGCTTTTCTAGACGAAAGAGGTAATGACACTCAGATTTCGAAAAACGAAAAATGGCTAAATGATTTGGCATTTTTGACTGACATCACAATGCACTTAAACACCGTTAACTTGGAGCTTCAAGGTAAAGGAAAAACTATTATTGAGATGTTTAGCGCAGTAAACGCATTTAAAAGTAAATTGCAACTTATGATAGATCAACTGAAAAGAAAGGATCTGAAACATTTTCCGTCTTTGAAAGCAACGATTCCTCAGTTGAATTATGATACGTATGAGGCTGAATTATCAAATATTTTGGGACAATTCGAAATTCGTTTTTATGATTGCAGTAAATTGGAAAATATAGGGTCATTTATGAGTTATCCTTTTTCATGTAAAAACATTGAGGAATTAGTCAGTTTAATATGAACTCATATTCTGTTGAAAATGAGTTGGTGCAGATTATATCAGATATACATCTCAAAGCTACAGTATCTGATACAAATTTCTGGCATTTTATATCTGAAGATAAATATCCGAATGTCAGGCAAATCGCCCTTCAACTGACGGCATTTTTTGACGGCATAATTAAGTCAAAATATCGCAACCGACTAACTGACGATCATATGACATCATGCTTGCGATTAGCACTCAGTGGTTACGTAGCATTTTATGAAAAGTATGCTGAGGACATGCAGTGCCACGCTTCAACATCCAAAGCCACTCCTTAGTTAAGTTTAACACCATATGTAACTCTTTTGTTTTGTAACAACAAATAAACTCGCAATTTTGAATAACTATGAGTTTTTTCATTGATATTGTAGAGAAGAACCTAACTAAACCTAACCCAAACCTTGACTAAAATAATGTACCTATATTGTGCAGAAAGCTAATATCTATATATGCTACGGTACGCCCTACCTAGGTAGGTAGGGTGTATCGTGTATGTACGACAACCCTGCATCATACCCACTTGCAGTCTCTCAGAGTCGATCGTAAGTAGTCTAAAAATATTGAGGTAGATCGCCAGCAGTTCAAGTTTAAGCACCCCTGGTTTAGTCTATTTCTTGGATTCATACTTTACGTCCACTTCAGTTGCTCTCAAACTAACACCCTAATTATTATAGACAGGTTTAAGTGTGAGATTGGATTATACAATCTAGTTAAAATATTATATATTATGTCATATTTCATCAGTTGATTTCCTATAGTAGTGTCAGTTGGACCTTTGGTCAATGTTTAGTTACATAGAATTTTAAAATGTGCAGATCATATCTCCATGATTGTGACTGCCCATCCAAGCTGTCATATGTCACATGTCACCTTAACATTTCCGTTAATACCGGGAGCCATTCTGTCTCCTGTTGCCGACAAGAATGTAGCTTTGCATATTTTTAAAATAATTTTAAACTGTTTGTCCTTGTTTAGTGTGGTGTTATTTACAATTATATGTTTATGACATTCTGTGATTGTTTGATAGCCCCAAAATGACGAAGAAAGTCTAAAACATTAATCACAAACAAACTTTTTATCATCCATTAACTTCAAGTTTTTTATCGAAGTTAAATAATTTCTTCTTTTAAAAAAACGTTTCTTGGCTTATTTCCGATATCCCTGAAGATGCTCTTGGAAGCATCTTCAGGGTAATGTATAAGGGTTAGACCCAAGATCTGTGGCCTAGAGAGCCCGATCTTTGTTTTTAATATGTTGTTTGTCCACAATTTTCCTTCTATGAAGTATTTATTGCCTAATTGACGATAGCTCTGATGAAGACTAAAGAGAGCCCACCGTCACAGCCAAGTCGTCCAACACAAATGCCTCCTTGTGGAAAGTTGTGGTAAACCAGTACCTAGGCACTGAGCTCTTGTCGCCACGTACAAACGCTGACATTTATGTAGTATGTTTTATCTCCTCGCAATGCTTTTACGAGCTTTTTCAAAGCTGTCAGAGCTTAGCGATAATTGCCTCACACGATAATCTTTCTGCGAAATAAAAAACTTCCCGATACCCTGATCAAACATCGAAAATTCCTTATACAGTGCTTTTCAGATAAAACTATCCACCTTAAATAACTTTTAAACCTCTAATTTTTTGGAAAAACGCAAAAACACTTTAATTAATATCTGAAGGGGGAGGCATAATATCATATTTAAGGTTGCTGGAAAATGCACCCTCTCACCCCCTGTATCAACCCTTTATTTTTTTTAAATTACTTCCCCCTTATTTTATTCTATATTTGGATTCTCCTTTTTGTACTGATTTCAGAAATGTATAATACATGATACTTGAAGTGATTAGTTTATAAGAAAAGTAAATACAAAATCAAGAAAATTGGATTGAAAAAAAATTATTTTTTAACAATTTTATTACACACATTTAGAACAAACATTTCACTACTAAAAATACACTACTACACAAATTCACTACTAAAAACTACAATAATTGTTCAAAACGACTGCCTTTCACTTCCATACAATAGTACAATCTATTTTGAAATTCTTCTCTGACATTGCTTAATACGTCTGCATTTAATTGTCGACATTCATCCTCTATTCTTTGTCGTAAATCATCTAGATATTCTGGTTGAGTAGCATAATTTTTGTTTTTAAATACTCCATAAGAAGAAGTCTAGGGGTGTTCAATCCGTGACCTAGGTGGCCAATCGCTCATCTGTTGTCTTTTACCTATCCAAGGACCGGGAAACGTTTCGTTTAAAAATTATCGCACAGGTAAAGCAAAGTATGGAGAAGCTCCATCATGTTGAAATACAACCAAATCATCGGAAAGGTTATCATCATTTGCTACTATTGCTCTAACGATCAACCACTTGCCTATATAATTCAAGATACGATGCACCATTTAAGTTTCCAGTGATAAAGAAGGGTCCGATAATGTGATCACGTAGGATACCACACCATCCGTTCAACCTCTGAGGATGCTGTGTATAAAATTCGCGTACAATATGTGGATCACTCTCAGCCCAGTATCGGAAATTATATGTGTTCACCAAACCGTTTAATGAGAATGAGCATTCATCCGAGAAGCAAATATTGTTTAGCAATTGTGGATTGTTAATGATGCATTTTATCATTAATTCGCAACATTCGGGACGACGATCAAAATCTTCATCATTTAACTCTTTAATTTTATATGGATAAAACTTAAATTTATGGAGGACTCGGAAGGCTGTAGAAGATGAAACACCGATTGCTCTGCTTATTGTTGACAGTGACTGTGATTGTTAAGAGTCTAAGTTAACTTGCCCTAAAACAGCTACTTGGATTGCTTTTTTATTTACAAGTTCCTGTCGGTTATGTTTTTTATTGCAAACTGTCCCCTTGATCTAATTTTTTCTACATCAGTTCAATCACACACTTATGAGTTGCATGTCTATTGTGGTGTGTTTCATTAAAAATTCTAGCAGCAGCTCTTGCACAATTATTATTTTTGTAGTATAAACCTACAATTTCGATTCTTTCTTGCAAAGTGTACACCATTTCAGCGATCAAATTGCACACGTATCAAAATAAGCTGTTACTTACAAGTTAAAACAAATTGTCGCTATTAACCGATTAAAACAAATGTAAAAAACGATATCAAAAACCTTTGATAAAACTTGAATAAAAAGTGAATTTTTTTGTTTCTTAGTTTTTAAAGGTACTACAAATAGTACGGTTAAATATTTAAAGAGTTTAAATTATGCTACAACCTATTTTGTTCGAGTCAATTAAGGTGAGGTGAGATACTGTCTTGTTAACAGGAAAATTGTCTATCTGATAAACTAATCACTTCAAGCCAAAGGTATTATACATTTTTGAAATTAGAACAAAAAGGAGAATCCAAATATAAAACAAAAAAGGGGAAAGTAATTTAAAAGAAAATATAGGGTTGATACAGGGGAGAGAGGGTGCATTTTCTAGCAACCTTAAATATGATATTATGCCTCCCCTTCAGATATTAATTAAAGTGTTTTTGCGTTTTCCCAAAAAATTAGAGGTTCAAAAGTTATTTAAGACGGATAGTTTTATCTGAAAAGCACTGTATATTGATTTGAGCAAAGTATTTTTCTTCTTTTATTAATAATAATGATATTAAATTACTAGTATAATAAGATCATTCTCTACAGAGAATTTAAAATGCATGTTTTCGAATATTTATTCAGAAATATTTTTAAATTGACGAAAGCCAACTGTTAAACAAACAACAATTTTCTAGAAATAACAAATGCATTCAAGAGAAAATATTTTTAGGATATATCTTTAGGTCAATCTGGCTTGGCAGCCAAAATTTGTAATCGGCGATACACACAACAGGGGAACAGTAACGGCGTTAACGCTAAAACATTAGCGGCTTTGTAACGAAAATAGAAAAAGAATATTTTTTATATGCTCGAAAATATTAAGTGTTAATAGAGGTAGGACTATGTAGGCGAATGTATTCAATGAATATGTAACAGCTGATAAAATTATGAGCAAGTCTCAGTTAATTTGGCAATACTTCTTTTTAATTTATATGAACGTTTTATATTATGTATCCAAGATTTTATATACACTAGATCACTATTTATTATCCAACTTTGAAAATATTTTCAAAAAAACTTTAATGATAGTTTCCAGTTGTTGTCGATTTATTATAATGCAATAAATGCTTTTGAGAAAACAACGAAGTGTAATATTTCTAGTTTTATGCACTATCAAAAAGTATTTGAAACCTTCTTGATATAAGCAGTACTCTCAACAATCTTCTTCTGTGATTACTGTGCTCAAGTTTTAGGCGTGGACTAGCCCAAATGAGAATACAAGAACCAAATCTACTACATATTGATTAGAAACAGATGGAAGACATGTTTTAAAAACGTGAAAACTAGACCAAGAGCTGAATATGGATCCTACTACTACTAAGGATTTCCACAGTTTTCACTGTCTTCCTTCACTCAACCGTTTTCTCCAATTTTCCCTGTCATTCCAGTCTCCATCTCGCAGGGTTCTTTTCTCCATAGCCTCGTCGATTTCATCTCTGAATGACCTTCGGGGTCTTCCTCTCTTTCTTCTTCCGATCGGGCTCCATTCTGTGATTTTGTTTATCCAGCGTCCTCTGCCCGCTCTTCTGACGTGGCCGTACCAAGATAGTCTCTTCTCCTCTATATAGTCGATTATGTCTGATTGCACTCCCATTCTCCGCTTAATCTCTGCGTTTTCAATTCTGTCTCTTTTTGTAATTCTACAGCTTCTTCTCATGAACTCCATTTCTACTGCTCTTATTCTACCTCTATTTATCTTGTTTATTGTCCAGTTTTCGGACCCATATGTCAGCATACTTCTTGTCAGGGTATTATATATTCTCTTTTTTGTCTTTATCGTAATGTTCTTATCCCACAGCACTGAATTTAGTTATCTTATACAGCTTCTTGTTTGTCTTATTCTGTTGTTTATATCTTCTTCTGTTGTTCTCTGGTTCGATATTATGGTTCTTAAATACTTGAATTTATCTGTTCCATTTACTTGTCTTCCCTTGTCTATCTCTAGGTTTCTCATATCCTTGTTTTCTGTTGTTAGGTATTCGGTTTTCCCCAAGTTTATTTCCATTCCGTTATTTTTATATTCTTCTTCTAGTTTTCTGAGCATAAAGCTGAGATCTTCTTCATCTTGTGCGATGACTACTTGATCGTCGGCAAAACTTAAGGTGTATAGGTATTCGTCTCTTACTGGTATGCCCATTCCTTCGCATTTTCTCCTCCATGGTTTGAGTGTATTTTCCAAGAATATTTTAAACAGAGTAGGGGACGTAGCACAGCCTTGTAGAAGTCCTTTTGTCGTCTTAAATGGATTGTAGGCTTTATTTCCACATTTAATAGCTACTTTGTTTTCTTTGTACAGTGCTTTAACTGCTTTTATTAGTGTTCGTCGGATTTCGAGATCATTAATTGCTTCCCATAATTTGACCCTAGGTATTGAGTCGTATGCTTTGTTTAGATCAACAAACGCCAGATGGACCGGTCTACATTTTGCCATTTTCTTCGCTATCAGTTGTTCTAATGTGTACGTATGATCTAGGCATGATTTTTCTACTGTGAACCCTGCTTGGTCTTCTCCAATTTTTCCTTTTATTTCAGTTTCTAGTTTTTCCTTGATAATTTTCCCGTGAAGTCTACCTACCGACGATATTATACTAATTCCTCTGTAGTTTTCACAGTTATTCCTGTTTCCTTTCTTATGTATGGATGTGATGTATGCTTGTGTCCATTCCGCAGATATTTCTTTTCCATTTAGTCCTCTTTCGAACATTCTGTGAACTTTTCCGTTCCGTTTTTAATTAGTTCGTTTGGTATCCTTCCGGGTCTTTGGCTTTTTTATTTTCAATGTCTTGATTGCTCTCTTGACTTCTGTCAGACTTATTTCTATCTGGTCGTATGTCCCATTTCCTGCATGTTTTGTATTCTCTTCCTGAAATTGGGGACGGTTTTCTGTAAGTAGTTCTACGTAGTATTCTTGCCACTCGTTTTCACTAATTTTGCCGGTATGTGTTTTCTCTGTCTTATTTCGTTGGAGTACTTTTAATATTCGCCATGATTCTGAATTTCTCGTTCCTCCGATATGTCGTTCTATCTCTGTGCATGCTTGTTCCCATCGTTCGTTCTTTTCATTTGATACTCTTTTCTTTACCTCTCTGTTTTTCGCTCTATATAGGTCTAAGTCTTTCTGTTTTTTTGGTGCTTAGGTATTTTATGTGTAGTTTTTTCTTTTCTTTTATACATTTCAATATGTCTTCCCTAAATTTGATATTCTGATGGGTGTTCCTTTGGTCGTCTTCTACAAGAGCTTCTAAGGCCGCTGAAATCAGGCAGGTTTTTATGTGTTCATGCATTTCATCTAACGTGTCATATCTGAATTCTTCTAGTTTTTGGTCTAGTCTTCTTTTGTATAGATCTTTTATTGATTCTTCCTGTAATAGATGTAATTTGGGCCTCTTTTCGTTTATTGTCGTTCCCGTTGTAACAATCGATGTATGTTTTTGTTTTGTCCAGATATAGGGGAATTCCATCCATGCCACCACAAGTTTGTGATCTGTTCCACACTCTGCTCCTCTTTTCACTCTGGTTTCTTTCACTTTGATGGAGCTTTTGTGGTTCATGATAATGTAGTCAATAATAGATCTTAGTTTTCTCGTCTCTTGAGTCCATAAATTGTTATGGGCTTGCTTCAAGATGAAGCTAAAAAGAATAATGCCGCAACAAAATCAAAACAGGCTGGAGATTTCAAATCCGAAAACATGGGTAGATCAAACAAAAATATTGATTAACGAAGGGTTACATAAAGCCGAACAACTAGACCAGGACAGAGAAGGATGTAGGGAAATCGTGAAAAAACTGTAAAGGCCTGGTGGTGTCACCACATCCCAAAAGGGCTTAGGACTGAGGAGAAGGAGCTCGCTCCCATGTCGATTTGCCGATATCGTTCTCAATCTTGAACGGCGTGTAATAATTCATCTGCTGATAAGCCAGTCTATTGACGAAGGCTTCAGAGTCATGAGTATTTCTTCCTACCAATTTCCCTTACACTTTCCCTTAAACTTCCCTTTTTCTCCCGACTTTCCTAAATACATCATATCAATCCCCTTTATCAACATGTCCTGCCCAAGCGTCTCCCTCAAGTCTTCTTTGGTCTTCTTCTCCTACTTCTTCCAGGAACCCGCAAATTAGCGATTCTTCGTATTGGGCAATTAACGTCTAGACATTAAATATAACCAAACTATCTTTTTATATATCATTTTGCCAACAATTAGTGCCACCCCTAGAGAATATATACCTATTCCCCTAATATACTTATTCTTAATTTGATCCTTTTTTGTTATGCCACTCATCCATCTAAGCATTCTTATTTCCGCCACATTCATTCGTTGTTTTTCTTTCTTTTTAACTGCCCAAACTTCAGTACCGTACATCACAGCTAGTCTCATGGCTGTATGCAATTTTTCCTTCAGCTTCATTATAACTTTTGTGTCACACAAACCACTCGCTTTCTTCCACTTCATTCATCCAATCCCAATTCTAGTGTCCTTTAGTACTCTGCGCAAGTCAGACTGGGCTGGGGAGTCCTCAACCCCGACACGGGGCATCCCAATGGCTGATAGCTGATAGAGAAGTTCCTGTAAATATCCAGGACAGGTACGAATAAGGCTTAGCCAAATACGTACCCGCGGATTAACTGAGGACATGACACAGGTCAGGTCAGCAGCAGTATGTATATTTAACATATTTTAGTTTAGTTATAGTTTTTTCATTAAAATTTTCTATTTTACTTTTCAAAAATTTCTCATGAGCTACAGTTTTGTTATTAGGTCTGTTATATTTATGAATATTTTGAATTCTAATGTAGATTTCATTTTGATATTGATTGATAGCCTCTAAAAGCATGAATATATTCGAATAGTATGTATTAAAGGATTTATGTAAATGTGAATGGAAATTGTTCTCGTAGTTTTTGATGATTTTGCAGCCCAGACTATCGGTGGAAATGTTGAGTTTTCATCAACATATGTCTCAACTAAATAATCAACAAAAGCATTTAGTTCGACACTCTTGGACATAATTTCGATCAGATCAAAAACTAAACAATCACCGACTTTTTGGTGATCTAGAAAAAGAAGACCAAAGCAATGACCAATCCATTTTCCCACTTCAGTTCTGTTTTTGTAATCATTTGTTAAGCCAAGTTCTTGAATTTTACGTCACCAAGCCTGCGAAAGATGGAATCAACATCCAATGATTTTAGATTGGCCCCACATTGATTTAATAGCCCTATGAATTGATTTTTCAAAATCAATGACAATATCGTTTGGAAGAAAATTTAAAGTTAGCTCTGATCATTTGGTCCTTATCAAATTGAAACATGTTTCATATGTGGATGATAATTTATCTGGCAATAAACAAAATACTAGTGGAATGTATTGGCCATTGGAGTATCCATGAATTGTAAACATTTGATAATAGAATTTTGGCCAATATTTAAATGTACCATCATTAGTAGTCAATTTAGCACTCTTATCATTTACCAATAAAAAGTTTTCATTTCTAGACGTGATAATAGGGCCCTATAATGTTTCTAATGATTCCAGTACTTCTCCTAACGATTTTGGTAAAACTGAGAGTAATTTTCTTCTTACATTATAAATACTTCATTTTACTGATTTCAAATACATAATAGCGATGTAAAATTTTCCTGGGTGGAGTACTTATATCTTCTGCAGCGTTACGCTTAGCTGCTACTCTTAAAAACTGTTATTATGGTTAATCACGGAGCAACTCTTTTCGTTACACTTTTTTTCACCACCCTACGTTTATCGAAATTCTTCATAACGTTTCAAGAAAAAATTATTTTCATAACACAATTCAAGACTATAGCAAAATAAACACTTTGAGAATATTTTCACAAATGAATAAATTCGTTCATATTTATATATTTTATATTAATTGCTTCTTCGAAAAGCATTGTTTGTAATATCTCTTTAACTACCTTGGCATAAACAGATTACAGATAATATATTTTGTCAATGGCTGGTTCAATAATTAAATAATCTCTTTTCGTAACCACACAATTTCACAAAAAATCCTAATATCTATTTTACTCTTATTTTACTTTTAATCCAGTTTTAAGAAATTTTAATTTTACAGAAAAACCTAACCTTGTACAATATTTTATGGTATTTCATCAAAAAAGTAATTTTTGTTATATTTACAATCAATTGTGATAAAAAAAAGAAGTCATAATGTTGATATATTACAAAAACAATAATTTTCAAAATGTTGTGTTTACGCAACGTTGGGAACTAATGGGTTAATTGCTTCTTTGAGAAGCATTACGAAAATTTGCCTGTCCCTTTGGACGAACTTGTATACCTCAATTTTAGGGGCTTAGATGAAAATGTATATAACTATGTATATGAAATGTATATTCTACCTTCTTTTATAACACTAATTATTTTGGACAAAAGTGTAATCGCCGCTTGTTTTTCACCTAAACCTTTATATACAATTTCTTATAACCTGTATATTACATTTTCATTTTATTTTATTTGATCAGGTTTAGGATCCCCAATAAATTGTTATACTTATTTACTTTTTTATAAATTCCTTGTACAGGAGTGACAAACCATACGAAAGAAGAAAGGCTTTTTTCAAAGCCTGCTTTAACTAGGTTTTTTTATGGCACGTTATAATTAATAAATTTTGTTGTAACACACTGTAGATTCTCTCTGCACTAAAATTATCCTCTGAAAAGTGGTTGATAATAATTTAGTAAAATCCGTTTAGCTTGAAAGTTACATGAGTTGTAATAAAGTTACGTGATCTCGAATAATTCCTCGGTATATCATAACTTAAACTTGGCAGTGACAACAGTGACGTCAAGCATACCTTTTCACACAATGATAAAAAATAGAAACCCAACTTTATTATAGACGATCTGTTTCATTTTTTAGTTATGCTAACTGTCATATGATATCTTAATACTTTCAATAATTTATTTGCTTGATTGCACAAATATTTAATTATTTATTAAAAATCGAAAGGGTTTAGGGTTTTAAATGGAAGATGAAAACCACAACTATAAATCATAAAAATAATAAATTATACTAAATGTAACAGCAACGTGTGTCCTCGTTCTATTTTCTGAGATAAATTATAAAGGCCATCTCAAAGTATTTGGCGCTGGTGTTACGCTTTTTGATTTTAATCTTTTAGCTTCATACATAACCATAGGTTTTATTTATTTATTTTTGCATTTTGATATGTCAATGAATTATAATTTCAATAAATCTTCTTTAGCCGATCTCTTATAGATTCATTTAAGTGAAACAGATCGCGGGACTAGGCGGATCTGTTTCAACCCCTATTTTCAATGTAGCGGTAGAAGGTATAGTATAAGGTATAGAAGGTATATTTTTATAAATGCAAGCGGTATAAATGCTTGGAAAAAGCCTTAATAGAATTTGTAATTGAATCAAAGAAATGGAGACATGTGTATTGTAAGGATTATCCTCAAGCTAACCTAAACCGTCACATTGTATCACAGATATTGAATATTTGGTATCGCTGTGCCAGTGGTAACTAAAATTTTAAAACCGTCAAGACCGCAGTATCTAGAAATAATAAGAAGACTCTAGAAGCATTTGGAAGTTACTAGAATATTCTATACTATATCTTTACTGTGTGGACCCAACACGGTATTAGGAAGGTTAATTTTTAATGGTTGCGAAGTTGACGTTAACGTTTTTAGTAAAAGTTAAGTTGTATTGTAGTTTGAGCGGAATAAATGTTTTAATTTCGAATCCCAGAGTGGTTTTGGGCAAATCCCAAATTATTTTTGATTTTCCTTGCCAGCAACTTCCATTAAAGTTTAATCACTTGTTCTGTAATATTTTTCACTTTTGCCACTTCCCTTATCCATTCAGTTCGACTTAATATTAGGATTTCTATACATTAATGATTTAAAAAAAAAATTTCAAGTTAACGTGACCTTTATCTGTAGATATGCTCTCTATTTTACTAAATACTCTTCGAAAAAAAGGACATAACGGCGCCAAAAGGCGTGGGTTATGTTGTTTGAGACATTTTTTTGTGAAAAAGTGGATCATGAAAATAGAATATCTGCTTTACGAAAGTCTTGCAAACTGGGCGAATGTCGAAATATATCTCGCAAATATCTGTGTGAAATGAGATCGAAAAATTCCCGGTCCTTGGCATAAGAATATATTGTTAGTCCAGTTAAAATAGATATTTTAGTTAAGTCAAAAATTGATATATGTGTTAAATAAATGATTAAAAATTAAATGTTAAACATTTTCATCGTTCCTACTTCCTATTAAAAATTATATTCAAGGTCAAATACCAAAATTATCGGTTTTTGGCTTATTTCTCTTTTAAACGGCAAAAGTTTTCCTAAAAATGTACCAGATAAAAGTTGTAAATATTGTCGTTGTTTACGTAATATATTAGTTTTTTATAACAATAAAACACTGAAAACTTTGTTTTCAAAACCTCTCATCATGTCTGTTGCAAGTGACACGCGCCTACAGGACTATGTCTGCGGCAGCCTTGTGGACCATCACTGGATGTGTTCAGTTTCATGTTTTGGCAGTGGAAAGGAGAGATCTATGAGAGAAGAGGCCCAAACCTTACTATGGCCGAGAGAAGACAGGAAAGGGAAAGGTCAATTGAAAGATGGCAAAAAGAATGGAACAGCACGGAGGATGTGGCACAGTGGACGAAAATGCTGATCCCAAACATAAGAGATTGGGTGGACTGTGGTCACAAAGGACTGGATTATTTCCTGACGCAGGTGCTTACAGGACACAAGTGTTTTAAAGCGTACCTAAATTTTGCTTTATAACGAATATTGCGTCTGTACACGATCTTTCACTACGTTTTTTATCTCCTTTTTTGAATAATTTTATTAATTAATGGTGAAGATACTTAATTACGACTCTATATGTAGGCTCTTTCTTCCTTAATTGATATGTGTAATGAATAATGTTGTTCTCTATCATATATCTTGATAATGTTCTATATATTTCTGGGTCACTACAATTTATTTTGACTGTATGATTTGTCATGGTCATGGTGTCGTATTGGTCAGTTTACAGATGCCACCATACCTTACAGATAACACCATAGTATTTGCGGACAACTTAGAAGACCTCCCTTAATTAAAACTTTCACGTCTAATGTTGGTTATAATATTATATTATTAAACATAAGAATTTAACCATTAGCAATTTTTTAAATAAGAATACCTTATCTCGTTGGATATTGCAATATCTTCAAATCTTCGCGTCTAATCACTTTACTAGAAAACCTGGAATTCATATCCTAAGGTACTATTCGTTGCAAGATAATTAGGATGGAATTCCCCAGATTTTTAATAATATATTGGGTATAAAGATACCGGCTTTGGCCACGTGCCTCGTCTGTTCAGTTTATATTCGAAACTTAACTTGAAAGGGTGATGTTATTACGAACGAAAACATTTTTTTTTTGTTTACTACATTTTTGATCGCATGTAATTTATGGCTCGTCTGTGTTTCCGCGTCTACGGCAGTAATTAGCGTCTCGAATATTTCTTTTGCGAATTATATGCAGTGCGTGAGTGATTTTTTATTCCACATACCTACGAACATATACGTACCTTTCGCTCGTGCTCGTTTGTTGGATTGTTTGTGATGGCTTCATTATCAACATCATCAAGTTTTACACCGGTACTGTTGCGTACAGTCAGTAAGTCTGTCTATTAACCAAAAGAGAAGACTATTGTCCTGAATGTTTACGATACTCTGGTTTCTCAGAATCCTACAAACACTGTTCGCAACATAGTCGAAACTTGTGCCAACATGACTGGCGTAGGGGAGTCAACTATATATAGGTTGCTATCAGAAAGAAAAAAACACGGTATAGCTAACCCAAACACAAACGAACACTTAAAGAGAGGGAAAAAGCCTATTGAAATTGATGAATTTGCCAAAAATGGTATTCGAAGGAAAATTCGTGGATTTTTTTTTAAAAGAAATACCAAGCCTAAACAAAATTTTACAAGAAGTTAGAGGCGACCCGGATTTGCCTCATATCGAACGAACTAAATTGTGGCAAGTTTTAAAAAAATTAAATTTTCGGTGGGAGAAATCAGACCGAAAATCACTTTTGATTAACCGGGAGGAGATAATATGTTGGAGAAGAAATTATCTGAGATCCATACGAAAATTCCGAGCTGATGGAAGGCCAATCTTCTACCAGGATGAAACGTGGGTAAACTCAGGTCATACTCTAAAAAAAATTTGGTCAGATAAAAATATGTTAAGCTCCAGGCAAGCCTTAATGGAAGGTTGGTCTACTGGTATCTCCCCACCTTCTGGTAAAGGCAGTAGAGTAATAATTTCTTACATTGGCAGTGAAAAAGGATTTGTTAAGCATGGTTTGTTGGAATTTCAGTCCAAAAGCACAAAAGACTATTACGAGGAGATGACAGCTGGTGTTTTCGAAGAGTATTTTGAACAGATGATTGAACACATACCACCAAATTCAATTATAGTATTAGATAATGCACCTTATCATTCACAACTAGTAGAAAGACTTCCAACGACTGCGTGAAAGAAACAGAATATTCTTGATTGGCTGCGGAATAAGTATCTGCCTTACGAAGATGGAATGGTAAAAGCAGAACTTTTAAAAATTGCCCGGCAACACAAATCTAAGTTCAAGAAATACGTAGTTGACAAAATGGCGGAAAGGCGAAACATCACAGTCCTTAGACTTCCACCGTACCACTGCGAAATAAATCCAATTGAACTAATTTGGGCACAAATAAAAAGTTATGTGGCTAGAAAAAATACGTCATTGTGTACGTGAATTGTTATACGAGTTTTTACAACATATTACAGAACAAAACTGGAAAGATGCAGTAAGACATGTAATAGAAGAACAAAAAATGTGGGATCTTGATAACATAATTAATGCAACCGTAGAGATACAACCGCTAATTATTAACCCTCAAGACGACTCGGATTCCGAAGTTGATCCTATTTATTTTGAATTTGAATAGTTTTCTAATCGTAAATATATAAGGTAAATAATAGTAGTTGTAATCGTAAGGTATTAAGAAAACGGCGCAAAATGTCGCCTGTCAAAATGTTTTTTTTTTCAAATCCTGAGAAAACTAAAAAGCATTTTTGAAAAATTTAAAGGCAGAATGAAATATTTATTAGAATAAATAAAAAGTTTCTTTTGCATGAAATATTTTCAATTAAAAATTATACTATATTTTCTCTTTTATTTTCACCCCTGTTGCATAACATATTAAAATAAACATTGTAGAAGTTTTCAGGGACTTTCTATTATATAGTACAGGTTGTTCACAACTGTCGTTGTTTTCCTGTCCCTAGTTTCCATCGTTTCCTATCTCGGGTGTCGGCTTCATTTAGCTGTCTTCCTTCCATGGCTTCATTCACGTCATCTCGCCAGCTTCTTCTTGGACGCCCTCTTTTCCTTCTTTCGGTTGGGATCCATTTTTAATATTTTCTTTGGCCACCTCTCGTCTGCCATTCTGTTTACATGACCGAACCAAGTTAGTTGTTTTTTGTGGACTTCATCTATAATGTCTTGCTCCATTCTACGTTTTATTTCTTCATTTCGGATTCTGTCCATCGTTGTCAATCTACAGCTTCTTCTTATAAAATCCATCTCGGTAGCTTGTAATTTTTTCCTGTTTCTTTTACTAGTGTCCCATATCTCTGCTCCGTATGTTACCACCGGCTCAACCGTCGTCTTATATATTCGTTTTTTTCGTCCTTCTTGTGATTTTTTTATCCCAGAGAATGGAGTTTAGGCATTTGGTAATGTTTCAGCCTTTGTTTATTCTTGTATTTATTTCTTCATGGCTATTTCCGTCTTTTGTAAACACTACTCCTAGGTATTTTACTCTATTTGTTCCTTTGATTTTGTCACTCTCCAATGTCAGGTCTTCGACTGTATTTTTCCCCACTGAGAGATATTCGCATTTTTGTAAGTTCATTGTCAGTCCACATTCTTCGTACGCTGTTTGTAGTTTCCTAACCATATAGCTGAGGTCATCTATATCTTCTGCTACCACCAGTTGTTCATCAGCGAAGAATAGTGTATAGAGAATATCCTCATCTATTTGTATTCCCATATTTCTGCGTTGTCTTTGCCACTTTTGTAGAGATCGATCCAGATATATTTTAAACAGCGTAGGTGATAAACAATATCCCTGTCGTAGCCCTTTCGTAGTGTTGAATTTCTCACCAGTCAAGTTTGCCACCTATTTTAATTGATGCGGTGTTGTTTACATACCACTTTTGAGTTGCTATTATTAACGAAGGTTTTATTTCCATGTTTTACATTTCACTCCATAAATTATTTATCGGCACGTTATCATATGCCTTTTCAAGATATATCAGGGCTATATGTGTTTCTTTGTTTCTTTGTTGTCGCTTTTCGATTAATATTTTCAGTGTAAATAGATTATCTATAGTCGATCTTCCAGCTCTGAATCCGCATTGTTCTTCTGGTTGTTTCATACGAATGTCTTCTTCTTTGACGTTTCTAAGTATTCGGGAGTACAGTCGTCCTATAGTGGGGATGACAGCAATTCCTCTATAGTTTCTGACATTGTTTCGTGCTCCTTTTTTGTATATTGGGGTTATATAGGCCTCACGCCATTCTAACGGGGTCTCTTCTCCATTCAGGCATCGTTGGAACAGATCTTTGAGCATGTCCCACAGTTTAGCTGAGCCGTATTTAATAAATTCTGGTGAGATGTTTCCTGGGCCTGGCGTTTTTTTTTTTAATTTCAGGGACTTTCTGCCCTCAGTAATAATGAAATCTTTCATTCTGCTTTTAAATTTTTCGAAAATATTTATTAGTTTTCTCCGGATCTTAAGATAATGGATACATTTAACATTGAAAATTTTGCCAGGCGACATTTGGCGCCTTTCCCCTTAAATAAATAAATGTATCTTTTAAAAACGACAAGAAACTTTTTATTTTTGAATAAAATAAAGAAGTTTTATTAAAACAAAAATACAGCGCTAAATGCATAAGAATAGCATACGATTTTGTAAATAGGAACTAAGATTAGAAATGTTTCTTTAATAGTATGTTTTCTTTAATAGTTTTTATATGTTTATTTATGCGACTAATTTAATACAACTTCAACTGATGATAAGTACAATTTAAAAAATATATTTATTTAGTTCAAATAAATGTTTCAATCATATACTCTACAACACTGGTCGGTCATCTGTAACCAAAATACCTTCGTAATCGGATTATAAGGTTGACTGCTGTATTGTATTCCTTCAAATACAAGGTGGGTTAGTCGAAAACATCTTAAACCGTCAGTTTCGGGTTGGTTTTTACTATTATATCGTATTAACTATCATCTCTGTATTTGAGTTCTCTAATTAGGGTTAAACTTCTAGTAAGCTATCGACAAATTGTGAACAGATTATAGGTGCATCTTAATATATATTTATCTGATGAAATAAAATAAATTGGGAGACGGTCCTGATCTATTTTTATCATCATTTTTCTATTTTTGACTTAGATAAACTAAGCAGGTATTGCTTATTTTTGTTTTATGTTTAACCAAAATTAGAAAATGACAGATGGGTGTGATAAAAAGTAAAATCATCGATAAAAAGTGTAGGGGAAGGTATTATGTCTGCCAAAAACAATTTGCGGTACACTACGGTGTTATGACCAATTCTAATTATACATTTTTATCATATGACAAGTGTAGGATGTATTTATTGCAGTTTTTTTGGCACAATCTGAAATATTTTTCAGTAGGTATAATAATTTATTATTCAGTACAATCATAAGCAAATCTCCACAATAAATCTATCGAAACTAATACATTAACGCAAAGTTAATCAGCCATGAACGTATCGGGTTACTTTTGAGATATTTTTGCGTTTTGCTGGAATAGTTGTAGCAAATTTGTATACGAGAATCTTGCCAAAAACAAGATTCCCACAAAAATCTGGAACATCTACGAACACTTAAAATTATTTGTTTCAGCGGTGTCAAAGGCAATCTCGATAAATTTGTAATGCCAAAATAAACGTATTACATATTATTTTGCACAGTTTGACAAACTAAACACATACACACAATTAATGTTTTAAAAATGTAGAGATGAAAGAGGAGATGTTTTATGTATTTTATTGATTACCTGAACGTCTTTGATCGTGTAATATATATCATAAACCAAAGGAATCATTAATGACAGCAGATTTGATAACGGGGGCATAAAATTGAAAATTTTTAAATCAGGTCGCTTGAAAAATACTTAATAACAATATCTGTATTCTAAAAGTAAACAAAAAATCTATAAATAATTTGAGAAATAACAATCATGTGGCTCCATCATTATAAAAATTCTGGTGCTGAAAACAAAAATTTAGCTTTTGTCTGGTACAAATATTTTTCTTTGTTGTATTGTGCTGTCTTCTACTTATTACGTGTATTACTGCAGTATTCACAATTTCCATTTGTTGTCCGTATATTAAATATTTTATAGTATTTACTTTATTTATTATAAATACACCCTGGGCCAAAATTAACCGGCCATCTTAAAAATGGGCAATTTTTGATTTCTTATATCTCCTAAACCTGTTGTCCGATTTAAGTGATTTTTTTAATATGTTATAGCTGTATTCCTTGACAATATCTTTATAATAATATTGTTGCTAAACAGGTAAATTTTCATTGTATACTGGGTGTACGAATAAAACTGTATTTTTTTCTTAAAGTTTGCATCACCCTGTGGAATATTCTAGCATTTTTACAATACTGCAATTAAATCGTAAAAATAGCATCATGCTTTCTCAACATTTTGTTTTTTAATTGATTCGCTTATGTTGGATAATACAAAAGTTAGGTGCTTTAACAACTAGACATGTTTTTTATCAATTTTTATCTCCGCGGAAGAGAAAAAATAATCTTTTTGAAAAAAAAGTCATTTGTTACAGTAAAAATCCAATGAATAAAATCTTCGAAGAAAATTCAAATTAACAATATTTGGAAATCAAAGTCTAATTGAAAAAAAAAATTGTATCAATAATATGTGTTGCCGCCTCTAGACCTTAGGACTTCTTGGAGCCGGTTTGGCAATCCATTCATGATATCCTGGATATCAGATTGGGGGATATTGTGCCACTCCTCTACCGCAGCTGTCTTCAGCTCTTCAAAGGATGCAGGGACTGGTACTCTTGCTCTTACCCGTCTTTTGAGGTTGTCTCAGATATGCTCAATTGGGTTAAGATCGGGACTGTGAGCTGGCCATGGTAGAACTTGAATCCCGACCCCATTAAGGTACTCACGGGTAGATCTTGCTATATGGCAACGTGCATTGTCATGCATTAGTCTGAAGTTATTATCAATGAATGGTGCAAAAGGCATGACATGGTCTTGAAGAACTTCTTGCACGTATACTTGGGCACGTACTCTTGTTGTGTTCTGCCGAACTTAACAATATCAGTACGCGCTTCGTAAGAAATACCTCCCCAAATCATTATTGACCCTCCTTGGTAAGCCACTTTTTCGGTTATAGCGCATGCAGTAAACCTTTCATTTTGACGCCTATATACACGTTGGCGTCCATCTGGACCTTTTAGGGCTATTCTGCTCTCATCTGAGAACAGGATATTTTTCCATTCCGCCATAGTCCAGTTAGCATATTCTTGCGCAAAATCTATTGCAAAAGTCTAGCCCTACAGTGTTGTGGGAGCAGTTGTGATGCGCGAGATGGACGAAAAGCCCTCAAGTTTATTTCTGACAGTCTTCTTTTAATCATTTGTCTACTCATACTAATGTTTTTCACATCAAGAAGAGACCTACGAGCTTCAGGAGCGGTGCAAAAGCGATTTCTCAATAATACTTTAGTGACAATGAAGCGGTCATCTCGAACTGAAGTGCATCGTTTTCGGCCGTGATCTGGCCTGCTGTTGTACGATCCTGTCTCCCGAAATCGTCTGATGGCATCTTGTACCGTAATTGTGGGTACATCGAGTATACCAGCGATATGACGTTTGACTGTAACCAGCATCAAATAAAGCCACTGCCCTAGCAGCATCAGTAGGAACGAGTGGCATTTTTGAAATCACAAACAATAAATAAGCACTAAAATTTCAACTTAAACAATATTGGCTCACAATGATATAAAATTACAATTTTAATTGTTAATTTTAATAACAAATTGTTCAAGAATTGTTATTAATACGGAAACAGATTTGCAACAATGTCGTACAACGACTATATGTCAAAAATCCTTCGATAAGACAAATTTAGGAAATAAGTTGTCACAGGTAATGTAAACAAAACAATAATAAAGGTGGTGAGGTTAATTTTGCTGATGAGTTAAATCGTCTGTATCGATGAAAAACATTAAACTACCTAACTTTTGTATTATCCAACTCATTAAGCGCATGAATCAAAAAACAAAATGTTGAGAAAACATGAGGCTATAGTTAGGTTTTAATTTCAATATGTTATAAATGCTAGAATATTCCAATGGTTGATGCACTTAGCTTTAGGAAAAACATACAGTTTAATTCACACACCAATAAGGCTATAACCAAATTTTCATAGATTTCCAGCAAGCATATGATTCCATAAAAAGAAGCAAATTGTGGATAGCAATGTTAGAAATGGGAATACCAAGAAAATTAGTTGAATTAACGCAAATGTGCAACACACACTTATATGCGCAATTAAATATAGGAAGCAGAACATAGATGCCATTTGGTATAAATTCAGGAGTTGGGCAGGGGGACCCCTTGTCACCGTTGATATTAAATTTTGCTTTAGAATATGCAATAAGTAAAATATCGTCTTTTAGAGCTAAGAAACATCCCGCAAAAAAATAATTTTTATTATAAAGTCACTATATACTGATGCGAAATGCAGCATGACACACAATGGGATTAACAGTGACGAATTCAACGTACTTACTGGAGTTAGACAGGGATGCATGCTTTCTCCGTTTCTTTTTAACATAGCTATAGACTATGTTCTCTCCAAACTAAACACAAGAGGGATACAATGGACGTTAACAACACGCCTAAGCGATCTAGAATACGCGGACGATATCTGCCTATTAGGTCAAAGGTTCCAAGATCTGGCTTACCAATTGGAAACACGTTCCACTGAAGCCAATAAAATAGGTTTGAAAATCAATATTAGTAAAACCAAGTCCATGAGAATAAATGCAAGGAACAACACGCTATTTACTATCGACAATATGCAGATTGATAATGTGGAAAACTTTACGTATCTTGGAAGTGTCATAACAGAAAACGGAGGTACAGAAGACGATATTCGTATAAGGATACGAAAAGCCCAACAAGCTTGGAGATCTGGCGAGTATACTACAAGGACAAAGATCCGAATATTCGGATCAAATGTCATGTCTGTTCTACTCTACGGATGTGAAACCTGGAAAGTGACAAACACCCTCACAGACAAACTGCAGGTCTTTGTTAACAAATGTCTACGAAGAATTGTTCATATGTTCTGGCCTAACACCATCAGAAATGAAGATCTGCTATACCTGACCGAACAAAAGAGGGTACAAAATGAAATTAGGTCCAGAAAGTGGGGTTGGATCGGTCACACACTCCGAAAAAATAGTTCCAGTATCGCAAAGACTGCCCTAGAGTGGAATCCCCAAGGAAAAGAAAAAGAGGTCGCCTAGTACAAATTTGGAGAAGATACAAAAGAGGTCTCAGCAAGGATAGCTGCGAGAAGAATAAGGCTATAACATATGAAAAAGATCACTTAAATCGGACAACAGGTTTAGGAAATATAAGACATCAAAAATTACAAATTTTTAAGGTGGCCGATTAATTTTGGCCCAGAGTGTAGATGCAACATCTATATGACGATGCGCAGCCATCACACATAAAAAGTGCTGGCACTGGTGAGGAGAATCTTACGTAGGGTCAACAACAAATGCCGCAACTACCTCTCCTCTCTTATTCATCACCTGTCGAATATCCAACCTATCGATGAGAGGCTATTCTCTCTGAGCAAGAGTTACACAATCAAAACCATCCAAGGCCAAAACTTCAGAGCACAAAACCTATTGAAAAGTACCTGCTCATCCATCGGAAATGTATTCAGAAGAAAACCTAAACCTAAAATTCCTTTTCTACCCACAATACTACTGGCCTTTGCCAGCAACGAGCAATCTGATGAATACATTTATATCCAGGAGGCAACTCCCCTCTACTATCATCGCAATAGGTAGTAAATGCTCACTTCGAGCTTGCCTAGATAGGGAAGGATCGGTTTTCTGTGGTTTCCCGATCCCATTGCACAATGATACCTTTTTATAGCAGAGCTATATTTATCAAATTGTATACATATAAATTCACATGTTCATAAATATTTTTAGCACAATAAATTCTAAAAAGTACCATTAACCAACACCCATTTTGCCGCTAATTGTCCAGTACGACGACGACAACTCCAATGAGCAAACCACCAGTAGAACCCACAAAGACAGAAAAAACACCATCCAAACAAAAAGAAATCACGTCCTGAACAGGTGAAAAACCTATAACAAGGCACCAAAACACCAGACAAAAGAATCCATCCCACAGAAAAGCAACAACAAGACAATGAGTCGTTTTATTTATTCATGTTTCAGTGTCCTGTTAGTAGTTGCGTTGTCTTCCATGTAAATTGTTCTGTTATTTGTTTTTGCTGTCTTTACTTGGTCGTGTGCCTTTTTGAGTCCCGTCTTGTTTCGGGTTATTTTTCTTACGTCATATTTTATGTTAGGTTTAGCTACAGTGCTTAAGTTTTTCCTGATTATGGTAATCGTTTTGTCTAAAATTTTTCCGTTTTGTAGTTGTTGGGTTCTTCGTCTTAAAGTGCCTTCTCCATTACTGAAGGTTGGCTATCACTACAGCAAATTGCTCTCTATCTAGAGCTGTTTTTATTATTGAATGTGAATCCATGCCTGTCCAGTCTATTAAATTCTTCAACCA
This sequence comes from Diabrotica balteata, assembly GCA_918026665.1. Lineage (NCBI taxonomy): Eukaryota > Metazoa > Arthropoda > Insecta > Coleoptera > Chrysomelidae > Diabrotica > Diabrotica balteata. The sequence continues at coordinate 85,346,972 of OU898285.1, read as the reverse complement.
GGAGCATTTTATTCTTCTTGGACCTCTTCTTTCTTCCACTTTCCCTTCCATTATAAGTCGTAGGAAGTTGAGTATTTTTCTCAGTATTCTTTCTCTGTCCAAGAGATCTTGACTTGTGACTTCCTTAATTAACATTTTTGTATGCATTAAAGTAGTCATGGTTTTTTAGTAAATCTCACAGTTCCTCACAGTTGCTGCTCATCCATTCTTTTTTGGCTTTCCCGATTTTGTTTCGGATGATTCTCTGGCTTTCTTTAAATTTTTCTTCATTTCGATTTTTGTAAGATCTCCTATGTCCATCAGTTCTAGGACTTCTTTTGTCATCCATGTATTCTTTGTTTTTCTGAATGTGTGCCAAATACTTTTCATTGTTTCTTCTGCTTCCGCGGGTACTTCCCTGAACTTTTCTTTGAGTGTATCATTGAGTGTTTTCCCTATTTCTGCGTGTACTATTGGATCTTTAAGTTTTTCGAAGTTAGATTTTATCTTCTGTCTGTATTTGATTTTCTTTAGTTTAATTGAAATGTTACCAACAACAGGATTGTGATCGGAACCGATGTCCGCTCCGGGATATGTTTTAACTCCCCTGATTCCATTTTTATAACGTTTGTCAATTAATATATAATCACTCTGGTTTCTTATTATGCGGTTTTGATTATCGTCAGGTGCTTTCCATGTATATAATCTTCTTTTTGGTTGTTTAAACCAGGTGTTTGCGATCATTAGATTTTCTTCTTGGCTAAATTGGAGCAAGGACAGTATTTCTCCTCTATCTTTGGCCCAAACCAAAGTTTTCTACTATGTCTTTTGTCCGCCCTTCACCTACTTTGGCATTAAAATCTCCCATAATAATGTTTACAGCATTTTTATTTGTGATCTTCATTTAGCTGTTTGATCTCTTGGTAGAATTCTCGTACTTCTCTTCATACTTCTCTATATGTGTTGTGGTGTTCACTTTGTACTGTATTATTATGATATTGTTTGCTATTTCCTCGTACATCCTTAGCGTTTTATTATTTTCTCTTCCACTGGCGTCATTGCACGTTTTTATATCGGGTTTATACCTACTTTATGTATCGTCTTGTGTTATGACCAGCAGAAAGGATCTTTATGTGCTAGTTGCTTTGTGACTCTGGTATCTGTGGGTCGTTTTCCCCCATATTTTGTCTCCATATAGGAGCATAAGTAGGTTTCATGGCGTTTTCGTAGATTGTCTGAAGTTTTGTAGATTGTGTGAAGTATATTTGTGGCTTACGTCCTCAGTACGAAGAGTTGTTTTTTGTGTTCAAGTCAGAGTAGACTTGAAATAATTTAAATAACTTAATATTCAAGAAAATTTTTTGCTTCTGAAAAATAACTCACTTGAGAGCTAGCTGTGCCATCTATCGTTCACTAATATTACATCTATTTCATTAAATTAATTTGCATACATAAAATTTCTTATTAGTTACCACATAGCGACACCTATTGTTATTAAGTCTACCTACTTCAAAACTAGTTAGCTATTCTCAATTTTCTAAAAACCTTATAGATGGCGCTAGACGCTAGAAATTTGACGAATATTGTCAAAAACATTCTCATTGAATTAATAATGAATTAACTATATTTTAATATTTTGTAATAATTATTTATCATTTATTTCTGTTCAAGCTTCGTACTTATCTTCGTTTCTATTTTCTTATTACTTCTTGCTATGAAATTTACTCTTAAAACAAATTAAAATAAATTTTCACCGTGGTATTTCCACTCTTATAAAAACTTGCTTAGTTTACGCTTCGAATATACATTAACCATAAAAAATGATCTATAAAAAGGATTTTATAATATATGTTTATGTTGGAAAAGTTGAAAGTTCTCTTGTGGTTCTTTTGTTCTCTCCTACTTTGGATGCTTCACATACTCATTATTTTATTGTGTTCCGTGTCGACTGTCAACTGCTAGATAGGTGTCAGTCTGGAGGTCGTTTTCAGTATTTCAACTTAGAACAAGTTAGAAGAACAATATTTGGCGAAGTGGTAGAACAAGCTGTCGAGTTTATGTCGATCACAAGTAAATGTGATAAGTGTTAAAAGATATTGTATGGGTTAAAACATAATATATTTTTGTTTTGCTGAATTTCGCGAAAAGTATAAATCACAATCATTAACAACTAGTAATGTTATGCTTGCAAATAAGTGTTTAGATTAGTAGTGCATATATGTTAGGAAGTAACAAATTGAGGAAAACATAAAGAAAATGCCTTTATTTGGTGGTAAGGAAAAGAAACAGAAGAAAGATGGACGAGATAGCGACAAGCAGCCGTCTTTGGAAGACAAATATTACTTGAAGGAACTCTTGGGGACGTAAGTAACATGTTTTCTTCTCCACTAGAACTTCTTGTAATTCTTCTATGTATATTTCACATTTCCTCTAAATCTCGGTCATATCCCTTCTGTTGCGACCTGGTTCTATCTCTGCATTTGAAGGGTATTCCCTTTTTCCCATATTTCTAGGATATTCATTATGAGTCATTTTTTATACAGCTAAATATGTTGTGGAAATACATTTATTATTTATAAAATAAGAAAAGTATTTTTGTGGTGAATACTTTCACCACAATATCTGATAAAAGTTGTGCATTATTTTTGTTTAACCATACCTAATGAGAAGACCAGAAGCAGATAGTTAAAACAATAACTGGACATCTAAATTTAATTACCTCATGTATTATTAATTGCTTTCTGATTCCATTATAGATAATATATTTTATATATAACTAAGATCAACTTGGTAATATGTCAGATGGTTTTAATGAGCATGTGGGACAATTCAAAACGGGATAAGAAGTAGTACATAGAGGACTAGGTTTTGGAAGCATAACTGACTCTGAAGATGATATGCTTAAACTAATATTACCACTTAGTATGGTAATTATTGGCCCAAAAATAGGAAACCTTGGAAAAGAGAGAAAACTTACCATTTACAAACAAAAGCTGGTAAAATCAATCTCAATAGTACTGGGACATGTAGTTAGTAACTATTATTTAAACTTAGATGCTAACAAAAAGAAATCAAAATTACTTAATGTAGCATGCAGAAGAAATTATAAAACCTGTATGTTCAACATAACAATGCAGGAGCTACAGGAACAAATATAAAGTATTCATCAAAAGCATCATCATCATCATCAGTAGCTTGACAACCTTTTTTGGGTCCTGGCTTGTTCTAGGATTTTCTGCCATTCTGTTCTGTTCCTTGCTTTGTTTTTCCAGTTGGCAATCTTAAGTGTTTTCAGATCTTGTCCCACTTGTTCCTTGTATCTAAGTTTGGGTCTTCTCTTTTACCTTCTCCCTACTGGTATTTGCCTCATTACATGTTTCCATTAAAAGCATTCATAAATCAAAAAAGTATTTTAGTCAAATTAGATGTATCCAAGGTGAAAACAATAATACAATAGTTTACTAAAAAGAAATACAAATGACAGAAGGGAAAAAATCCTATTTTTAAGGATAAAGGCAAAGATAATGATGATGTTTCTTAAGATCACAGGATTTCTGGTTCCTATTTTACCATGCATACAGAATGCTAAAGAGTCCTTTTGTTTATTTCTTCATTTTGTGATTAAAATCTGTCATAGTATACAAAATTGTTTTGTCAAATATGCTTTGCTTGTGAGTCAAAAATAGTTTATGTACTATTGCCTCTTCCTTTTGATCTTTCTTTATCTAGGAGTATATTTTTAGAGTATGTAGCAAAACATAAGATACTTTTTGATTTTATTTTATATTTACAGAACATGTTTTTTCCAAATATACTTCTAATGCTATGTATTTGCTGCTTCTATTATTAATCTTGTTTTCTTCTTTTATCCCCTCCTTCTTGCATTCATCTTGCAGCTTGTATTCTGATATATTTTGATTTTGTAGGTCTGTTGCTACTTATGTTATCTTCTTTTCAATGTTTTTCTTTGGTATTCTCCCCGGCATTTTGTGGTCCTCCTTGCTTAAAACATGACCAATCCATTAAAGTCTCTATACTCTAGCCTGTTTTGAGATAGATGTTTCTTTAAACAATTGATAGAGATCATGGTTGTATCTGGATTTATATAATTTTGTTTTTGGTAAGCTGTCTGTTACAAACTTGGTTGTACTGCTGATATTGCAAAGGTTTCCTTACTTTTGTAACACCTATTCCAGCATTCTAGAACTCTGTACCAGTTTGTAGAGGTCTAAATGATGGTTAGGTACCATACGTTTTTCTAGATACTTGCTAGTCTCCAAAAATTGTTTGTCACTTGTGATCTAATGCTTCACAGTCATGCAAGGCATGGTTGACTATTTCAGATCCTCTGTTACAGAGTGTGTAGCTTAAGTCTCAATGAATCAGTCCCATTGTATACAGGTGTCTCGTGATTGAAGCATGTTTACTAAGGAAACCTGGTACATTGTTGTTTTGCACTCACATTGTTTGTTTGACCTTATCAAGAGTCTAGGGTACTATATTTCTATTAAATTTACATCTTTTGGTTTCCTGGTTATCTCACTTCATCCTTTTTTTAATTGAGAGATATTTTTATGTGTCTTTTAGATCATTACTTTAAAAATTCTGTTTCATTTTCTGTATCTTATTATTTTTGTTTTTTTTTGCATTCAACATATTTTACCTGACTTCTGTCATGTTCCTTTGAAATTTATGCTTTAATTGTATTTGCTCTTGTTCTATTTGTAATATTATTTTATGCATGCTTCTTTTCATTTCTCTTTTTTATGGTTTTTTTGTCTATTGTATTTTGTTGTTGCTTTTAGTACTTTTGTCTTTAATTCTTGTCATCATCCATCTTTATTATAATTTAAATATTTTCAGGGGAGCATTCTCTGTTGTAAGACTTGCTGAAAGTAAGGATAATCCTGGTATTATGCACGCTGTGAAAATTATTGACAAGAAGGCACTTAAGGGCAAAGAAGACTCTCTAGAAAATGAAATAAAGGTGCTTCGTCGGTAAGTTTTTGTTCTAGTTACATTTAAGTTTATTTGTGAACATTATAATTGTTTTAATTTGCAAAATTAAACTTACAATAAGATCAACATTAATCCACCTTTTTGTGTGTCTCCACAATCCAAAATTTTCCTCAAAAGTATTTAGCATATATATATATATAAACAAGGCACATATTGGTTGATTCATTTTTCTATATTTGACTAATAGACAATTTACTCATTAAAACATATATTTATATATAACTATGTATATAGAGTGGCCCATTCTATATGTCATAGTCTCTGTAGGGAAAACTACTTAATATCTAAAGTTTTTTTCTTCACAGAACTATACACGGCCGTTAACACTGAAATTTAAAAACCATGTGAATTATACAGGGTGCTCCAAAAAGTGTGGTATATCAAACTTACATTTTTTCTTTAAAACACCCTATATTTGATGAAATTTTTGAATTTTTCATAAAAGATAAGCTTTGCTTTTATAACGGTTTCATATACCTAAATAAGTACAGGGTCTTTTAATTTTTTTTTAATTTTTATGTTTTTCAATGGATGGAGAAAAACAAAAACCTAACAAGATACAAAGAACTCAACAGGGAAATTGAGAAAAAGGTAAATGTAGCTAAGGAAGAGTGGATGAAAGAAAAATGTAAAGAGGTAGAAGATTTGCAAATGAAGCATAAATATACAGAACTATACAGAAAGGTTAAAGAAGTAGCTGGAATATGGAAACCCAAACACTTATCAATTGTAACAAACAAGAAAAACCAATTGGAATTAGACCCTGAAAAACAGAAAGAAATATGGGAGCAATATCTTAAAGATTTTTTTGGTGATCAGAGAACAGAAGAGCCCCCACAAGTAGATACAAATGGAAAATTAAATATTCTCACCAAATAAGTTTTGCAGGCAATAAAAGACGCAAAGAACAACAAGGCACCCAGCGAACAGGTGCAGTTTAATAATAGCCGAACATTTTAAACACCTAAGTGATAATGTACCCTGTAGGTACTGTACACTACACTCATTAAAAACATTTATGAACAGGCCACATTCCACATCAAAATCAATGAAGACGAAAAAACTGAAAAAATGCGCCTTGATAAAGGTATTAGACAAGGTGATACTATTTCACCAAAGCTTTTTACCTTAGCATTGGAAAATGTATTCAAACAGCTTGACTGGGAGAAAAAGGTCTAAACATTGATGGTGTACGTTTGAGTCATTTGAGGTCTGCGGATGACATAGTATTATTTAGTACAGATATCAAGGAACTGGAGCAAATGTTGAAGGAATTAAACCAGCAGTCAAATAAAATAGGTCTCAAAATGAACCTTCAGAAAACAAAAATAATGAGTAATTTACAAACTAATCTTTTTATTGACAACATCAGTCTTGAAAATGTAGACCACTATATATATCTTGGACATACCATTAAAATCGGCAAAGAAAATCAAATAGCCGAAATAAAAAGACGCATACAACTGTCTTGGGGAGCTTTCGGCAAATTAAGCTTTATTTTGAAGAATAAAGATATACCAATGTGTCTAAAACGTAGAGTTTATGACAAATGTATCTTGCCTGTAACTACATATGGACTGGAGACCATGGCCTTCACAAAGAAAACCTTAGAGCAGCTCAGTACAACCCAAAGAACAATGGAGAGGGCCATGCTAGGGATTAGTTTGAGAGACAGGATTCGAAATAACGTCATTCGTGAAAGAACAAAAATTACTGATGTCTCAGAACGTATTGCAAGGCTCAAGTGGGAATGGGTCGGACACGTTGCCCGAGATAATCCCGAAAAATGGACACAAAGATTAACAAACTGGAGACCAAGATAGAACAGGCGAGGAGTAGGCAGACCGCAGAAGAGGTGGACAGACGATATCAAACAAGTCGCGGGCAAGCAGTGGATGAGAATTGCCAAAAGTAGAAATTGATGGAAGCAAATGGAAGAGGCATATGTCCAGCAGTGGACGAACACAGGCTGAAGAAGAAGAAGAAGTGATAATGCAGTCAGGAAATTAACATACCTCATACATATATATGAACTAGACATAATACCTTATGACTGGCTAACATCCACATATATAGCTCTTCCTAAAAAACAAAAAGCAAGGAAATGTGAAGACCATCGAACTGTATTCCTAAGGAGTCATGCTGCGAAGATTTTTATGCGAATAATTTATAACCGAATTGTGAAGAATACCTGAGTGTTCTCAATATGGTTTTAGAAAGGGTACAGGCACTAGAGAAGCAATTATGGGATTGACACTGCTGGCAGAAAGGTATCTTGAGGTTAAAAAACAGCTGTATGTGTGCATTGTCGATTACAGAAATGCCTTTGACTGCATCAAACTCGGAAAATTGATTGGGGTGCTAAAAGAAGTATGGTTGAACAGACACGACATAGCTATCATAAGTAATACATACTGGAACCACACAGGATGCGTTGGAACAGAGAAAGGAAATACCAAGTACATCAACATAGAACGAGGAATGCGCCAAGGGTGCATTTTGTCCCCCTATTATTGAAGAAGAAGTTTATTTATTCAAAATTAAGGAAAGCCCTAATACATACAAAATTAATCAATTTATAACATTCATATATAAGATAAAAATAACAATTACACTTAAAATATAGTATCTACACTTATTAAAAATATTATATTATTTAATGTATATGCCGAACATATATTAGAGCTTCTCTTGAAGATCGCCCTGAAGGTACCAGAGTCAATCATCATCAACAATATAAGATATGCCGAACTAAACATATTGATGAACATATTATCAGAAAAAAGTCCAGGCTGAGCTTGGACATTAACTTTTCCAAAACCAAAATTCTGGTATTCCACAAAAATCCCATGAACAAGTTACACCTAACATACAAATAAATGGTATCACCCTTCAGAGTTCCCAAAGCTTCATATACCTGGGCGGATAACTAGACCACACAAAAGATGCATTGAAATAGCTAGATCTGGTTTCATGAATATGCGTAAAATCTCTGTAACCCCAAGCTATCAGTCTCCATAAGATTGAGAACACTAAAGTGTTATGTGTGGTCTCTATTACTATATGGCTGTGAGACCTGGACATTAAACCAGTATGACGCCAACAAATTAAATTAAATTCATATGAAATGTGCAGAGATGCTGAAATATGGTGGAAAAGTGGTAATTAATACTCTACATTCCCTTTTTAACAAGTTATTAAAAGAAAAAAGAATCCCAAACAACTGGAAGGAATCAGTAACCATTATCCTACACAAGAAAGGTGATAAAGCAGATATAAAAAACTAACGTCCTATAACACTCCTCAATGTAATGTATAAACTCCTAACAAAAATTTTAACCAATAGATTGACGACAAAATTCGATGGATACCAGTCGAAAGAACAAGCTGGTTTTAGAAAGGGATTCAGCACAAGTGACCATTTACTAAGTATGAAAATACTTATAGAACGAGCAAATGAATACCACATTCCTCTATATATGGCGTTCATAGATTTCGAAAAAGCTTTCGACAGTGTCGAACATTGGGCAGTGAAAAGTTCTTTGATTAACAGCCGAATTGACCACAGATATACGGAACTAATAACCAATATATATAAGGAAGCCAAAACAACAATTAAAGTATATGAAGGAACAAAATCATTACAAATAAGTAGAGGCGTGAGACAGGGTGATACAATATCACCGAAACTTTTCAATCAGGCTCTTGAAGATACTTTTAAAAGATTAGAATGGGAAAAAAAAGGTATAAAAATTTGTGGACAATGCTTGAACCATCTAAGGTACGCTGATGACATCGTATTGATAACCGATAAAAAAGAAGAATTATTTGAAATGATGAAAGAACTGGACGTAGAAGCTGGAAAGATAGGCCTTAATATGAATTACAGCAAGACCAAAACTATAACAAACACAGATGAAGACATCACAATGAGAATCGGACAAGATGAAATAGAATAAGTTAAGGATTATATATATCTTGGTCAAACTATAAAACTTAACAAAGACAATATGGAAGGTAAAAGGGGCATAGGTATATATCAATCGGTTTTAAAACGTCTTGCGACGTTGTCCGATGTCTTATTTCCATGACACTCTATCATCCCATTGGCCCTCTCTTGCGCTCATCGCTTTCGTTACTCCCTCTCTCCAAGATTTCTTGGGTCTTCCTCTCTTTCTGCGGTTTGGTGGTACCCATTGCATAATTATTTTTGGGAGTCTTGAGTTATCCATCCTCTGGACGTGTCCGTACCATATCAGCTGTTTTCTTTCTATGTCTGTTGTTAGAGAGCCGTCAACCCATATCTCCTAAAAGCGTCCATTTCTACTGCCTCCAGTTTTCTTCTGTTGTTTTCGGTTATTTGCCAAGTTTCTTCTTCGTACAATAGACTGCTTTTAATAAGAGATTCGTAGATGTTGTGTTTTCTTCTTTTTCCTATTTCATGACTCCACAGTACGCTGTTTAGACAACCTATCGTTTTTCTGGATTTTGTTATTCTTCTCTTTATTTCTTCATCATCTTTCCCCGTTGTGTCAAAAACGATTTCTAGGTATGTGTAATGGTCACAGGGCATGATGATTTCGTTATTTTCTAATGTGATTTTCGATAATTTGGTATCTATTGGCAGGTATTTTGTTTTTTCTGTATTAACTTGTAGCCCCCACTTTCTATTTTCTTCTTGTAATTTCCTTGCCATGTACTTCAGATCATCTTTATCGTTTGCTATAACAACCTGGTCATCAGCAAACTGCAATGTATACAAGCAAATCTCTCCAAGGTCTTCCACTCTTCCAATGCTCTTACAACATATATTTTAAACAAGGTCGGGGATACACAACACCCCTGATGTAGACCTTTATTAACCAGGAAGCTTTGCGGTAGTCTCTTTCCAGTTTTTATTTGTGATGTTGACCCTTCATACAGATTTCTTAAGGCTTTTATTAAGGTGACACTAATATTCGTCTGTCATAACTCGTTCCAGAGTTTGTTTACAGGAACTGTATCGTACGCCTTCTGCAGTCAATAAACATGAGGTGGGTTTCTTGATTTGTGCTTAATTTTTTTTCTATTAGTTGTTTGAGGGAGAAGATATCAGTACAGCTTCTTTCTGTTCGAAAACCGGATTGTTCTTCTTCCTCTTGGTCTTTGTATTCTTTCTCAATGCGGTCTCTAATTATTCGTCCATACAAACGGCTGAAATTACTAGGGAAGGTCAACGGTGGACGGAGCAAACGAGATTTGCTCGGAGTGGACGAGAGAAATCCTATGGTCCCGAAAGCGGAAGAGTTGAGTTAAGGGAAGACTAGTCTCTATAGTCCTAGAGGACAACTAGTCTAAAAGAAGAAAACCTTGATTACAAATTACCCGCTCCTCCAGGTAGGGGGTTTGAGACGTCAAACCGTTCCCTGTCACTTGTAAAAATTAGAAAAATACCAAAAAGCCTAAAGATTGCCTCGGAATCTCGGACGGATTAAATAATAAACGACTTCGGCGACGGAAAAGGATTATGAACATTAGCACTTGGAATGTGCAGAGTATCAGCGGAAAGATGAAAGAAATAACTGAAGAAATTAAAGGGGCATAGGACGAAAGAAAAGATCTTGGTTACAAAGAAGAAGAACATCTGTGCAGCTTTTTCGCGCTGCTGCAGACAAGATAAAGATTAACTTATTAAACTGTTTATTTCGGGCTGTTGGGCTGTTGTCTTCTGTTGAGATTAGTTCTCGACGTTTCGCCAACACTAGGGGTTGGCATCTTCTGGCCAACACCCCTAGTGTTGGCGAAACGTCGAGAACTAATCTCAACAGAAGACAACGGCCCAACAGCCCGAATAAACAGTTTAATAAGTTAGACGATGGCCGTGAAAGCCTAACGCAATTTATCAAGATAAAGATTGCCATGATGATCGCCAACATTCGTAACGGATAGACACATCAAGAAGAAGAATCATCTTGTGAGTTGACGTACGTCTACATCAAAATTATCTCGAATTAGTATTATAATACTACATAAATGGTTAATTTATAATTCTATCAAAAGAAGTAATGGCGTAAAAAAATGTTATTATAAACACCATATAACACACATTATATCACATATATATTACATTATATCATATATTATTATCACATTACAACAACCTAGTAATAACAAAACACTAAACGCTCAATTTACTGCAATAAAAGCTGGAGATTTTTTCCAAGCTATTTTTATTTTTGTATATTTCGTTAATTGAGTAATAATTAAAAAAAATAGGGGCAATAGTTTTAATTTATTCGCGTTTTTTAACAGGTGATTCATTATATCGTAAAGGAAGCATGTCTGATTTCTTATGAAAGTATATATTTAAATTATCATCAGTTTCTAGGTCAATGGATACGTAGTTTTTTTATTAAAATATTTCGGACAGTGTCGTAGAAAATTATGCTTTATAAATCACTGCAAAATGTTGACTAATATTATTATTTATCGATGTCGTTTGCATTTACATGTTTTTAAATATATTTTTAAAGCAATAACGGGTATTTAATTACAATTAAAAGTTTTAATATATCTAGCGTATTTTTTTAACGACTTAACAAAGATAGAACTGAATTGAGGTGTGTCTAAAAGTCCCGGCTAGGAAAGTAGTCGTTAAGTCATGTTAGGGGCGCTTGTGCGAAAATAAAGGGTTTTGTAATTTGAATAAATTTAATCATTGAAATGATATAATGTCTCCCCCTTCAACTATTAACTGACGTGTTTTTGCGTTTTTCCAAAAAATTAACCCTCTAGTGCATGAATTAAATTTTAAGTAAATAAATTCCGCATAATTTTAGAATAGAGAAATGTGGTTATAAAAAGTAGAAATTTATTGTTATAATTTAATTTAGATAATAAAAATAAAGCCTGCAGCCTAAAATAGGTTGGCCGCCTATAGGCAGAATTGTGCAGTAAATACATAAAATCGTAGCATGTAGTAGTTACTTTTATTAAAAACAACAATGGATACAAAGGTACAAAAATTATCTTAGTGTGGCTAACTTATGATGGAAATCATAAAAACAGGTTTTCGTTGTTGAATTGCACAATGATAAGTTGCATTTAACACAAAATGCTTGTGTTTCCGAAGTGCATTTTGGGAATTTGCATTTTCTTTTGCCAGATCGGTCCTTAAAAACGCACCAATGACCAATCTGATCGTAGCGGACATCTTCGGTTGGCAAGTATAGTTTCTTTTTTGATTTTGGAGAATCTTGAGATGTTGAAGAGCTGGGTCGCCCAACCTTTCTTCTCTCTGGCACTACTCCGTACTTGCATAGCGATTCAGCAACTTCCGTCCGAAACATTGGGAGTTCGAATTTTTGCCTGTCGGGATGGATTCGATGATACAGTATGTATGCATTTACCATTGCTACATCGATGAGATGGTAGAAGATCCGATTACTCCATTTTTTTGTTTTCATTCGGATATGATACCTCCCCAGTAATCCATCCATCAAATCGACACCTCCCATGTGTCGATTATATTCTGTAATAATATGAGGGCAATCTACTTCAATGTGCTTCTTCTCTTTTTTGTTCCACCTTCTTGCCTTTTGTGGTCCTGTGTCAATATTTCTGGATGCAAATCGCTTGGTGCCAACGTAACTTGACAGAAGTCGTACGGTTTAGTATCATGCCACAATACTGACGAAATATCGATCCCGTAAACATTACCAACGTACTCCTCTGAATACCCGCGGTGCACTTTCTTTTCAGTTAGAGCAGCATCAGTAGAAAGTTTGCAATTGGGCACACGATTTGCACGTACAGTGCCTAAACTGTAAATTCCTCGGCTGCGAAGATATGTAATAAGACCTAACGAGGTGTAAAAATTGTCAAAATACACAATGTGGTTAACAAAATTTGGAATATGTTTTGACAAACGAACCACGACGTTTGACGATGCCCCAAGATCTGGAACGCCTTCAAGAATAACGTTATCACCAGCACCCGAGTAAACTTCAAAAGCATGTGAAAAACCAGTAAAGTCGCAAAGAGCAAAAAATTTAAATCCCCACTTATGAGGTTTATTATTTGGCATGTATTGTCGAAGAAAAGTTCCAGTCATTTTTGTTGCGCACATTTTCTCGTCAACACAAAGCCGGGAAAGCATTGGGACTGACACGAACCTTTCGTTAAAATGTGTTATAAGTGGGCGAATTTTATGTAAACGATCATGCCCTGCTTGATTTTTCTCGATTGCTGCAGAATTATCATTAAAATGTAGATAACGGCGAATTGTCTCAAATCGCAATACTGGCATTACCTGGCGAATTTGTTCAAATGCATGTCTTCCCCAATAAGATCAGACATTTGGGTAGCGATAAATTGACATGTAAATCAAAATGCCGATAAACTGGCGAAGTTCAATTGGATCTACATTGAATGTTGTATTAATTTGCTGTTGATGTGCATAAAGATTGGTTTGCAGAGCAAGCTCGTCTAATAGTTCGTTGTTCACAAAATAACTAAAACAGTCATATGGTGTGTTCAAAGCACTCAAACTGTCTGGCAATTGTTTTTCTCCGCGAAATACCAATTCGTTGATGTGTAATTGAAGGTGTTTCTTCTTCCAAGTAATGGACTTCAATTCTTGACTGTCGTTCTTTATTGTCATGACGTTTCCAGTAAAGACTCCTGAAGTGGAAACACTTCGTCCGTCTTCTTCTTCTTGTTCATCTGCCAGTTCTGGAGATCGAGGCCGTTTCGGACAGTTGGAACTTTGATAAGCAGCTGTATCACTTACAGTAGGTTGAGTTGGTACAGTTTCTGCAACTTTTACTTCGGAGATCTCATCTAAGGTCTCTGTTATTGATGTATTCCCAAGCGAAGTCTTAGGTAGCTTACTAAAATTGTCACTCACCACAAAATCGGGATCCATAACACTGTCATCGCTATCGAAATCCCCTTCCTTCTCATCACCGGTGTCGTTATCAGAATCAATGGAATCCAATAGGTTTCTAATTTCCTCATCCGACATTGTTGACAATTTGTAACATTTTTGCGCCATTACTAAAAAAAAAAAACACTCACTGTACCATAATACTTAGAAAAATAACATAAAGAACAATAAGAAATAATACTAAAAAAAAACCATAATAACAATTTTATACACTGTAATGCTTAGGTCTGCCTTGAGGCAGCCTCTAATTTTTTAACTGTTTGTAATAATTTACTTTATTTATTGCATAAACTAACACTAAATACCTAAAATATAGGTAAACAGGTACTCACTGTAAATTTTGTACAACTCTATGTCCTTTAGAAGTATTTTTAAAAACTGTTTATTTACACAAAGCAATTATGCGTCCGCTTCCGATGAAATCATAACTTCAACTGAATTTTGCTGACAACGAGCACGTGCAGAGACGGCAAAATATATCTCATTGTATGCGGTAAACACCGCCTGTAGACGGCTCAGTGCTATACGGTTAAGATAATATTGTATGTACCTGAAATCACAACTTGAAGAAAGCCCGCCTTGAGGCGGCCAAATGCAATAGATAGAGGGTTAAAGGTTCAAAAGTTATTTAAGGTGGATGGTTTTATCTGAAAAGCACTGTATGTTTACAATAATTGAAATATATAAATCTGGGGAATGCTGTTCAAAATCTGGCAACTTTTATAACACAATTTGGACAAATAAAATTCATGAGCTGCTGTCCACGGAGTGACATTCGCTCACTAGTTGGTCAGTAGACGTTGAAAGATTCTACGGAGAACTACAGGATGTATGTGATAAAATCCAAAGACACGATGCTGTTATAACGTTAGGCGATTTTAATGCTAAACTGGGGAAAGAAGAAACTTTCGCAAACATATTTGGGAAACACAGTTTGCACACTGAAACCAGTCAAAATGGACTCAGGATGGCACAGTTCGCAGCAGCAAATAATTACGTAGTTGTCAGTACTAACTTCCAGAGAAAAGATATCCATAAAGGAACATGGAAAATACCAGGAACTAACGAAGCCAATCAAATTGACCATATACTCATCTCAAAAAGATGGGCAACAGACATAACTAATGTCAGAACGTATCGCGGGGCGAACTCTGACTCAGATCACTATCTTGTAGGGGCAAAATTACGGCAGAAAATGGCGACAGTAGCAAAAGGGAAAAATGTTCAAATCAAAAAATGGAATGTCGAAGGATTCAAAAGCACAACAAAGAGACAAGATTACAGAAATGCTCTCCAAATAAAACTCAACCGAACTAGAGAGGAAGATACTGCAGAGGAGGAATGGAGACAATTACAAACAATTATAACGGAGTCAGCAGAGGAAACTGTCGGAAAAGCCAAAAGGCAAAGAAATGCGGAATGGTATGATGATGAATGCAGAACTGCAGTAGAGGGAAAAAGGCAAGCTAGGCTTAACCAACTTCAAACAAACACAAGAAATAGCAGTGAGATTTATAATTAAAAAAGAATATAGGCGACTAGAATATGCAGAAGAAAGAAAAGAGAGGCTATGAAAAAACAAGTACAAGAAATCGTAAAGCATAACAACAGACGCAAAAGCAGAAAATTCTATAATTGCATAAAAGAAAGCACACAGTCATTTAGACCAAAACTAACGATATGCAAAGACAAGGACGGAGAACTACTAACAGAGAAGCAAAAATTATAATGAAATGGAAACAATATTTCGAAGAAAATCTAAATGCAGACAACGAAATTGATCAGAACGAGACAATATATTATACGGCGGAGCTGCACATCGAAAATCCGAGTTATGAAGAAGTAGTTCAGATAATAAATAAACTAAAAAACAATAAAGCACCAGGAACGGACGGAATTTCGGCAGAATTATTAAAGCATGGAGGATCCGAACTCTGGGAAAGAATCCATTACCTAATAACATTAATATGGACGAAGGAGCAAATGCCAGAGAAATGGACAGTTGGCCTCATACAGCCAATATATAAAAAAGGAGATAAGAGGGAATGCCAGAATTATAGACCAATTACATTGCTAAATGTAATATACAAAATTCTTTCTGGTATAATCTACAATAGATTATTAGAATACTCCGAAAATATAATTGGTGATTATCAAAATGGATTCAGACCAAATAGAGCCACTACAGATAACATATTCATACTAAGAACGATACAAGAAAAAGCTTATGAATACGACATAGACCTATATAATATATACAGTGTATGTACATGTATAATATAAACAGCCAAAAATACAAATCCATGTTGGAAAAGTATTTGGACAAAGAACTCCAAAAATGTCAACCCCAAGGAGGAGCGATTCTTCAACAGGACTCTGCTCCCTGTCACAAATCAAAGGAAATGATGGCATTTTTCAAAAATAAGAAGATTAATGTTTTAGATTGGCCCGGTAATTCGCCCGACCTCAACCCCATTGAAAATTTATGGGCCATTTGCAAAGCTAGACTGCGAAAAATCGACTGTACCACTGAAGTGATTTCCAGAGCCGGAGAGTAAACCTCTTCACACGGAGAACAGCTGGTAACTATTCCAATAAGGAATAAATTAATGTTTTTACAAATTGATATCGGATATCCAACGATAAGATAGAGTTTATTCTTCTTCAAGTTCCACTCCTATCGGAGATTGGAAATCATTCTGGCAATTATAATTTTATTGGTTACTCGCCTGAATAGTTCAATTGAACTGCATCCAAACCACTCACGGAGATTGCGTAGCCACGAGATTTTACGTCTTCCTACGCTTCTTCTACCTTTGATTTTACCCTGCATTATATTCCTTAGTAGTTCGTACTTTTCACCTCTCATGATGTGCCCCAAGTATTCCAATTTCCTGATCTTTATGGAATTTAAAACTTCGCATTGTTTTCCTAGTTGTTCGAGAACTTGTTCGTTTGTTTTGCGATCCATCCATGATATTTTCAAAATGCGTCGATAACACCACATTTCGAATGCTTCTAGGTTTTTAATGTTGGATTTTTTAAGTGTCCAAGCTTCAACTCCATACAAAAGGGTAGAGAAAATATAACATCGAAGCATTCTTATCCGGAGCGATATATTGATATCGCGATTACAAAAAAGTTTTCTCATTCTATTAAAAGTTGACCGCGCATTTTCAATGCGGCATCTTATTTCTTTTGTCTGATCAGTATCTTCTGTGATCCATGCTCCAAGGTATTTGTACGAAGATATTTGTTCAATTTCTGTATTATCTAGTACTAGCTTAACTTTGATGTTTTGTGCTGTTGTAAATACCATGAACTTGGTTTTCTTCAATTGATTTTTAGTCCATAATCGTTGCAATATATATTTAGTTGTTCAGCAAGGTGTTGCAGTTCTTCTAGTGTTCCTGCCAAAAGGACGGTGTCGTCAGCATATCTTATGTTATTAAGTGGCTCACCGTTTATTATAAGGCCCTCACTGATCTCGGCAAGCGCTAATTCTGAGATGGCTTCACTGTAAAATTGAATAACAAGGGTGATAAAATACACCCTTGGCGGACCCCACGGCGAATCTGGATATCCTTGGTCAGTTCGTTTTCAACTTTCACTTTTGCTGTTTGATTCCAATAGAGGTTACAGATGATTCTAATGTCTCTACTGTCTATGTTTTTATTTAATAAAATTTCTTTTAAGTCGATTATGCTGCACTCTGTCAAATGCCTTCTCAAAATCAATGAAACAGGCATATACTTCCTGATTAATATCTAAGCATCTCTGCGAAAGAACACTTACTGCAAACAGTGCATCTCGTGTTCCCAGACCTTTCCTAAATCCCATTTGTGTATTACTTATGCCTTGATCTAATTTCTTATGTATTCTATTGTGAATTACTTTTAAAAACAATTTCAAGACATGACTCATTAAGGCTATGGTGCGATGTTCATTGCACTCCTTTGCATTGGCTTTTTTGGGAAGCAGTATGAATGTTTGATTGGAGCCATTCTTTAGGTATTATACCTGTTCTATATATGGTATTGAATAGATCCAAAAGAAGATCAATAGATTCAGTATTCACAATTTTAAGTAATTCGATAGGAACTTCATCAGGCCCGGGAGATTTACCATCTTTAGCTTGTTTCATTGCATAGAGTTTATTAGGAAAGTTTAATACATTCATTAATGTTTACACTTACATTAAGTTATTGCATATTAATTACTTAAGGGTTGGGTTTAAATTACTTAATTGTCTTTAAAATAGCTATTTTATATTGACAGTCCTTGATTTTTCAGTATTTATATTATAATAACTTCCCTTTGGTTTAATAGTCTTATACACTTAATTTGTCTGTCATAGAGTATGTGGGTTTAAATTATTTTTTTGGTTTAAGTTTCAAGACCCCTTACTGTAGTACCCTTCTTTGCACCCGTAGGTTATTTTTGTTTTAACAACTTCTCATTGGTTCATTATATCGCTTAAAATAATTATTGAGAAAATGGTTCCATTACATGAGGAACAAATCATAACAATCGTAAAGGTGCAAAAATCTAAATCCTATACCAAAATCACCCTTAAGATCCATGACCCCCCTGAATAAAATTTCTGGATCCGCCACTGATTATATCCACTTCTTACCCCATAACTTCGTTTATAATATACGTGTACGGAAGCAATTTCAGAAAAAAATCTGGATGATTTTACAACAGGCACTTATAAATTTGTCACATTTATATGCCTAAGCTTGTTAAAACGACTGTACAAATAATCAAGTAGTATGAGAAAACTTCAGTCATAAAACTTTGACCTTTTTATTGATGCATTTACTTTTACGAGAGTTAAATGAAAGACTGTAGTGGGACATAAAAGTTTCTTTACGATATATTATTTTTGTTTAATGAATGCCATCAAAATCATTAACAAGATCGAGAAACGAAATCATTAAATAGTGGGAACACTTTATAATAGCTGGCTACAAAAAATACAATATGATCTGTTAGTTTAATATTTTAATAACAATTTGATTAGCCGAAAATTGGACTTAAATTTTTATTTTTATTAAAGTATAAAGGACGTTGATGATATGAATGTAAATAGTACGTATCATAAGCGCAGTTTTACGACTTTGGATAATGCACGTGTTGTTTGTACCTTATTTTTCTTGGAATATGGCAATTCTGTTTTTCAAAAACCTTTCACTGCTATACAGTTGTTCGAAGAGTAAACTTGTGCAATTTTTAAATTAAAAACTAACGTATGGTCCTAAAGTTTTGGGAAAAATTTCACCCGGTCTGATTGAGAAGCAAAATGGATTTAACAAAGAAGGCCATAGAATTGAAATGTCATCAGTTATTGACATTTAATGCAATGCAAAGGTTACGTATTGTTAAAGGTTACTTTTGTGCTTGTCTTACTTAACCCCCAGAAAAAGTTAAAAAGAGAGGCTCAAAAGGAAATACTAGAGAAGAAAGAAAAAAAAGAAAGTTATCCCGAAATCAAAGACTAGCGTATTTTACGGGGCAAGGTATGAAAGTTGCTGGGCCGAATTTAGCTACCACTGCCTTCTTGCAGAAAAAAAGTCTTCTTCTTCTTCTTCTTTTTTATAAGCAAAATGCTTGTTCAATGTCGATTAATGCCTCTATTGGAGGTTATCACTCCATCTTTTGCGTGGTCGCCCGATACTTCTTCTACCTTTTGGTGGTTTGTCCCTCGCTATTCTGAGTAATCGGGTCTCTTCCATTCTGTTTATGTGTTCGTTCCATTCCTTTTTTCTGTTCAGTGTCCACTCATTTATTTCTGGTATATTGCATTTTCTTCTGATCTCTTCACTCCTCATTCGATCCCTCAGTGTGTTTCCTGTAATTCTCCTCAGTAAACGCATCTCCGCTGTTTCTAGTAGTTGCTGAGTTTTGGAGGTATCCGGTCTTGTCTCTGAAGTGCATGTCATTATTGGTCTTATTGTTGCTTTGTAGATTCTTGATTTCACGTCGGTATTAATGTGGGGATTGCGCCATATCGTGTTATTAAGACAACCTGCTATTTTATTAGCCTTTTGTACTTGATTTTTCACTTCCTTCTCCACATCTCCGTAGCTAGACAGTGTAATTCCTAGGTAATTTGTCTCCATTACTTGCTCAATGATGATACCGTCGATTTCCAGTTTACATCTAATTGGTTCTTTACTGATTACAATTGTTTTAGTTTTCTGTGTAGAGATCACCATATTAAAGTCCTTTGCCCTTGTGTTGAATCTATGGGTTAGTCTTTGTAGATCGTCTTCATTGGATGCAATTAGGGCCGCATCATCTGCATAGCAGAATATTCTGATTTCTTTGTTCCCCATTTTGTATCCTCTTCCTTTATTAATAGTATTGATGATTTCATCCATGATTAGATTAAATAGCGTTGGACTAAGCGAGTCTCCTTGTCTTATTCCATTGCCCATATCTATTGGATCTGTAAGCTGGTCATCTATTCTGACTTCCATATTGTTGTTCTGGTAAATGTTCTCTATTGTTTTTATAACATCTAGTGGAATTTCTCTTTCGTAAAGAAGGTGAATTACATCTTTAAGCTTTACTTTATCGAACGCTTTCTTCAGGTCTATTAGACATATGAATGCTGGTCTGTTATACTCTAGTGCTTTCTCGGTAATCTGTTTTATGATGA
This sequence comes from Diabrotica balteata, assembly GCA_918026665.1. Lineage (NCBI taxonomy): Eukaryota > Metazoa > Arthropoda > Insecta > Coleoptera > Chrysomelidae > Diabrotica > Diabrotica balteata. The sequence goes on along the minus strand of OU898285.1, from coordinate 85,326,381 downwards.
ATACTGCATCTGTTCACGATCTTCCTGTGCGAAAACCCCGCTGTTCATCCGCTAAGGTAATTCTCTGATTTATTTGGCCTTGCAATATTTTGGTTGTAAGCTTCAAAGTGGTGTTTAATAAGTTGATACCTCTGTAGTTTTCAGGTTGTTTTTTATCTCCTTTTTTGTATAGTAGGATAAGCTCGCTTTTCTTCCACTCTTCAGTATTTTCACTTCCACTTTCAGTAGGTATTTTATTATGTTTGATGATTTTGTTAATTAGTGCTGTTAGCTGTTCTGTTAATGCTTCTCCACCATATTTCAATAATTCATTTGGAATTCCATCTTTACCTGCAGCTTTTCTGTTCTTCAGTTTTTCTAAAGTTTGTTTTACTTCTTGTACGGTTATCTCGATTTCCTCGTTTGTAACGATTTCTGGTATTTCTGGTTTTAACATCATTTGCTGTTCATCATTATAAAGCTTCTTTAGGTATTCAATCCATGTGTCGTTATCTATGTGTTTCGGTTCGATTAAGTCTTTCATCTCTGATCTTTGGCCTCTTATGAAACGCCATATTTCTTTTTGTAGACCGTAAAAGTCGTATTCCATTTCTTTTGAGAAGCGTTCCCAGTGTTCGTTTTTAATTTTTCTTACTGGTGCTATTGTTTCGTTTCTTATCTTTTTGTAATTATTGTATTCTTGTGGTGTTTTGTTAGACATGTATCTTAAGTAAGCTTTCTTTTTTTCTTTGCATTTTTCTTTCACTTCTGCGCAGAACCACGGAGTTTTCCGCTTTTGGAAATATTTATTTTTAAGAATTGTCCTTTCTCCTACAGATTCTTTTGCTGAATCTAGGATGCTTGCTTTAATTTTCGCCCAGCTTTCTTCGATTCCATCACTTTCTACGATGTGCACGTTGTCGAGTTTATCTTTGACTCTCTTTTGGTATAAAAGTTTTGTTGATTCGTTCTGCAGACTCTCGACTTTTACCTTTGTGGTGTATTCTTCTTTTTTATTTTTATTGTTTTTATTTGTTACATATGCGTGTCGTCATTCTGATTTTTCCAAGTATAAGCTTATGGTCGCTTCCTATTTCTGCAGATGTTAGTGCTCTTACGTCCAATACTTTAGAGGGATGTATTACCCTGTTCGTCAGGATGTAGTCTATCATTGACCTTTGACCTCTTGTATTTTCGAATGTGTATTTGTATTGTTCCTTATGAGGGAAAAAAGTGTTGTTGATGCGTAGTTCATTCGTGCTACATAGGTCCGTGAGGAGATCTCCATTTTCATTTCTGATGTCTTCGTTATGACGCTGTTTTATCCCTGGTACGATGTCGTTGCCAACACGGGCATTAAAGTCGCCCGTAACGATCATAAATTCATTTTTAGGGACCTCATTTATCGTGTTTTGGAGGTGTTCGAAGAAGCTTTCTCTTGTGTCTGCGTCTCTGTAGTTCTCTGGAGCATAAATGGCTATTATGTGTAGAGACTTATCATTTAGTTTGAGTTTTACGTAAACTGTTCTTTGTAAAATGTATTTACAATCCTCTATTTTGTCAATGAATTTCTTGTGTAAAAGTAGTGCTACTCCTTCTTTAGCTCTGGTTTCTTTTGCCACGCCGCTGTAAATCAACAAGTAATTATCTAGCATAATTTGACCCTTTCCTTTTTTCTTGGTCTCCTGGAGACCATATATCTATATTTTTCTCCGTTAGTTCTTTGGTAATTTCTTGTTCTCTGTTGTTCAAGGATTTTACGTTCCAAGTACCGATTCGGAGTATGTTTTTCGTTTTCCATGAATTCGTTGTCCTTTTTCTCGCATTGGTCATCGTCGTAGATTCAGTCCTGTTCCGAGGCATTAACCTGTTTCTTTGAGCTGGCTGGTTTATAGTCCTACAGTAGGGTGCTAACCTGGTTGAAGACCAATTTTCTGTCAGGGTTTATTCCCATAGCCGATATGCAGAAAAAAGTGCAGTGGGAAAATTTCACTTGAAAATCAAAAAAATATTTTCACTGCCTATTGGAATTTAAAGACACGTTACCGAAGGGCAGCCTATCTGTGCGGTATCTTAAGTAAAGATGATAATCTGAACCAGGGTTAAAGGACGCGACAAAATACGCCTAAAAACCAGAAGAAAAGAACAGCTTTAGTTCATTACAATATTCCGATTCAGGGCCAAAGGATCGATGTCTGTAAGAGCTGTTTTCTCACAATATTTGGCGAGACAGTAAAGTTTGTATGGACCATTGTCCAACAAAAAAGGCTTTCCATGCTTCAACAACCACTCCAGATGAACGAGGCAAGCACATCCTTGGAAATAAAATATCCACAGACAGAATATCTTTGGTGCATTAGCACCTTGCATCTCTTCCAGCATATGAGAGTCATTACTGTCGTAAATAGACTACTAAAAAATATTTGCCACCTCACTACACGCCGGAGGAAGTTTACAGTAAATATAAACAAGAAGTAGATGACCCAGTCAGTTTAACTGTTTATGGCAACGCCTTTCGTAACTCCGGAATAAAAATAAAAATCCTAAAAATGGTACTTCTCATAAACGTGACGAAATTAAAATAAAATTTTCATACGCTCAAGCTATCATCACATGAAAGCTTTATTAACTTATGCAATGAAGTTGGCAGACAAGCAGCAGAGTCAGAATAACCCAAACTTTACTTCAATTGAATTTTATTTACAAGCGTGCTTGGGGAACTTCACTTGTGCAAACATCAGGGGCCTTCTGTAAACGACAATTATGAACATTTAATCTGACCATGCACAACATGAAAACAGGAGTCGTTTCATGTTTTCTGTGGTATGAGAATATGGCAAAAAGAGGAGGAAACGAGATTGCTTCTTGTGTGTTCCATGGACTCCACCAAATAGAAAAAAATATTTCATATGTCGTTTTGTACAGCGACTCATGCACAGGTGAAAAACCTGTTGAAAACAGAATTATCATTTACAAAAAAAACAGGCTTACCAACAACCACTGCCACTATTATTGGAAAAAAAAAGAGACTTTTGTCAGTATTTCTGTACTTCTCGCCGGTGTATCATAAATTTTATCAAGATCTACCAGCCCAAAGTGTTTTGCTCGATCCTTTAATAAATGACGAAGAGGACTAGCATTTTTTTTTGTTTACAATTTTTTATAATTGTATAGATATACCTTTTTTATTAATAAAGTTTTTGTAATAAATTTAATGTATTTTTGTGCCTTGAAACTGCTAAAAAAAAAAAAAAAGAAATAGTACCTGAGTAAGTCTGGGTAATTGGTAACAAGTAAGGAAAATATTGTGCATTTAAGAAATTTGACTAAATTGAAAGTTCAGCTATAAATTTTTTTAAAGTTCAATAATAAACACTATTTTGTATCGTTTTCTGAAAAAATATGAAAAAAATTATTCGAAAAAACCCAAGAATCGTTTTTTTTTTCGTTTCCTCAAAACCAAGTAATTTGACGTGTTACCTTTTACACTGAAGCCGTCCATATTATAAACACCTCAACGAATATCCATTTTATAAGACATTTTGCATAGCACAAACCAAAATATCCTGCTTTGTTTATTAAGTGTCAATAACTGATGACATTTCAATTCCATGACCTTTGTTAAATGCATTTTGCTTCTCAATCAGACCAGGTGAAATTTTTCCCAAAACTTTAGGACCATACGGTATGGCTGAGAAATTTGCTAGATCTGTTCGAATTGTTACTTTGATTGGTAATGGAATGAGTCAAAGAGAAGTGGCCAGACAGCTGAAGTCAGTCGTTGTATGGTCCAAAAAATTTACCAACGATTCGTAGAGAATTGGGTCTTTCTAGTTCATGTAGCTGGTTTTCTAAATGTCGTTTTTTCTTTTGTTTTAGTATCTTTTTCTCTGCTTGTCTGATCTGTTTGTACTCCTCTTGATTTTGTCTTGTCCTTCTGTTTTGGAGTTTCCCATACGCCTGATTCTCCTTACTTTCTTGTTTCTTCTTTCCTAAAACTGTTGTTGCTACTTCTTTCAGGATATTTTCGCACTCATTCCAGTAATTATCTATGTTTTTAACAATACTACTCATTTGGTCTTCTAGTTTCTCTTGAAGGTTGTGTTTAAATTTTCTAACTATCTCAGGGTTTCGTAGTCTGTCCACTTCGAATTTATCTTGTTTGCTTTCTTTACCTTTGTTTGCGTAGAGATTCGTGCCCTTAGTTTAGCCTGGACCAGGTAGTGATCGGAGTCAATGGTTGCTCCAAGTCTGGTACGTACATTCATAACATCGCTGTAATGCCTTGCCTCCACAACAACATGGTCAATTTGATTGATTGTGTTACCGTCTGGGCTTTTGTGCATTTGTGTATATTTTTACGCTCAAAGCATGTGCTGGCTATCACCATATTCATTGAGGCCGCAAGGTGTATTAAGCGTGTTCTATTGTTGTTCTCGTTATGGAGGCTATATTTTCCAATGGTGGGTAGGTAATCGTTTTCTTTTCCTATTTTGGCGTAGAAATCTCCAAGTACTATTTTTATATCATTTCTAGGGCAGTTGCGTATAATTTCTTCCAGTTTTTCCTAAAATGCACCCTTTTCTTCGTCGAGTTTATCTTCTGTGTGCATGGGCATTAACTACTGAATATTTGAAAAAATTTCCCCTAATTCTTATTTTGCATATTCTGTCGCTTATGGCTTTGAAGTCTATTACTAGGTGCTTCACTCTGCTGCTTACTATGAATCCTGTTCCAAGTTTATGCTCTGTTGGGTGGCAGCTATAGTACATTGTATATTTATTTTTCTCGAATATCTTTTCCCAACCACCTAACTTCTTGAAGCGCTATGATGTCTATGTTATATTAGTTAAGTACATTCCACGTACTTAATTGTAACTCTTTCTCCTTTTTCTCGCCAAGTCGTCCTCTAGATTTCAGTCCAGAAACTTTACCCTGAATTCTCGTAATGCTGGCCACTCACTTGCGGATATCGAAGAGGCGATGGCATGCAGGCCGCGACTGAAGGCCGTTATCGAAAACCGACACATACCAGATGAGGTCGTTATCCGACGATCATTTCCTTCAGTTAAAAATCTCTATTAAAATCGCAACTCTTCGCCATACACAGTGCAGTTATCGAAGAGAAAACATGTCTCTCTCGCGAAAAAGAGTGTACTGGATTAAAGACTGGCTGATGAGAAGGAATAGGTTATCCCACATGTCACTTATGGCAGAATTAAAGCTTTCCTGTACGGAGGATTATATAAACTATTCAAGAATGAACTTCATGTTTCCTCACTAGAGGCCTCTAGTAGCATACTCTGGTAATTATTTTTACTATAATTGCCTTAGTAGTCGGTGCGTTTTGATTTGGTTTGAGTCTTCTTACAAACTCCTTCTGATGACGGGTAGACCCAGAAACACGTGTCAGGGAGTGGTAAGAGACTCAAATTAAATCGAAACGCAACCGTCATTTATTTTTTTTATTCAAGAATGGGTGAAACATGTTTTCAAACATTACTTAAATTAGTGACATCTTTAATTAAAAAACAAAACTCTTACATGAGAAGTGCAATTACTGTGGAAGAAAGACTAACTGCAACATTAAGGTTTTTGCAGCCGGTTGCAGTTTTAAAGACATGAAATATACAACTTTAATTTCACCTTGAGCGTTAGGGGTTATAATTCCAGAAACTATATTATTTATTTTGCTGTGCACTGTATCCTAAGATGCTTCAACATTAACCGTTTTATAAAGGTTTATTAATTGTTGATACGCTTTCTCTCTTAAATCCCTATTCGCGTATGATTTATCTTTAACCTTCCATAGGCGAGGATGTGATTGATAAATATCAATGAATTTACGTAAAAATTCGGGATTATTTGCACTTTTGTTCGCTATCTGTTCTTCAAAAAATCAGATTTGTCTAACGATGTCAGTTAAGTTAATGGACTGCGTGTATGTGACGATTTTGGCCTTCAGTTAAGGGCCTGTCAGTGGCCTGGCCTCTTCGATATCCGCAAGTGAGTGGCCAGCAACATGCTGTTTTTTACGGTACCGGGGTGTTAACCCTACGCCAACGTTAACCCTCCAACCTGGAGGATCAGTTCACCTGCTCTTGTCAGCTTCCGACCCAACTTTCCACCCCGGTTGGATACTGGATCTCCAGTTGGGTTTAACAGGGTAACTCGGTTTAACAGGGGGCACCAGCGTGACGGTGAGAGTCAGATTTGAGTAGAGGAGGCTAAGTGGAGTAAACTGGAAGCAACTCCCTGTTTTAGCATTCTACACCTTTACTCCCCTGTTGGAACAAGTAACAAATGCTACTTACGTAAGATTACACACTATATTATGTTTACTTAAACGTATTTTGTTAATTTATTTCCTTGTTAGAAATGTATTAAACTTATTAGGATAAACGTTTTGCCAAACAAGTACCGATATAGCAATATTGAATATCTTGAAAACAGTTATTATTGTGAAGGTCACATAATTATAACTTTTTAAAAAAATGATAAGACATTACGTATATAACATGCACATTATAAATTAACTAGTGACAAAACAGTTGTAATAGCTGATTTCTTCCTTGATATATGTCCAGGGCCGTTCCTAGGGTATTTTTCGCCAGGGCGCGAGAGTAATTTATCCCAATTTATCCTTTCCAAAGTTTATAAGCATTCGTAAATCAAAAGGTTAAAATAATTTGACGTTAAAAAACAAAATTTTAAGAAGTATGCAGAGTTTATTACACCGTTACTTATTTGTAATGTTATATACAGGGTGTTTCAAAAAGGTATGTCATAAATTAAATCGCGCATTCCGGGGACAAAAATAAATTGACTGAATCCAACCTATCTGTTCAATTTTTTCACATGCGAAAAATCATGTCATTTTTTCGCTGTATTATTACCTATCCTTCTATCACAATTTTACAATTATTATCTTAGTCAAACCCTTAATAACCCTTCCTACTTACATTTTACCCCCACTCCATTACAAATACAGACACTTTTAAGATAGCAAAGAAGAAACTTGCTCTTTTGATTTGGCCACCGCTAGGGCCAGACGTGCTCTCTTGATTTGACTACCGCCAAGGCAAGTCGTGCTCTTGATTGTCGGCTACCGCTAGAGATAGTCATTCGCTCTCTCTCTTCGCTTATCAAGAAGAACAGCTTCTCTCTTGGCTGTTTTCTATCGCTAATTATCTCTCTCCCGTTTTAGTTACGCAAAAAAATACCGCTTATACTATTTTAAATCGTGTATAGACGCAAAGTGTGCTCTATATCGTGATATTAGTGCGAAACACGTGTTCAAAAACCGGTGCATCGGACAAATTAGTTTCTACGGATACAATAATTACAAACAGTTCCGTCAATAATAGTCAATAATTTGAAGCTATCATTTATTGTGTGAATAAGATTAATACTAAAAGTATTGACATTGATTATAAACCACTACCTAGATACCTCACTCTAAAGTAAAAACGAATTCAGTGTTAAACTCAGCCCACTTACACCTCTTTGCCCCTCACGCCTAAGTACTACCTGACTGTATGGTGGCGACATTCATTGAAATCTTTACCAATGTTGAAAAATAAATTTCAGTTCCCTGGTCCGGCAATTCTCTAGTGCATTAGAGGACGATATAAGGATGGCATTCAGCATTTTCACAAGTAATTTTAACGTGCTTGTAATCTATATTATGAAATTAAGATTTTACTTCAGAAAAAACGCTAAAAATTGATTAATGAAAACAGTAAAGGTTTTCTAAAAATTATTTATTTATCAACACAATACAAAAAAATAACAAAATATAAAATACATAATAAAATTAGCAGTGATAAATTACATCTCATGTAAATTACTTTTTTGTAACTTTTCAAACAAAAATAATTTCCAGAATTGATGCAAACTAAAATATTTCAAGCTAATATACAGAATTTATTTCCAGATTTAGTCCATTCACTCACGGTAAAATATTGCAAAACCTCATAAGTTTAAAGAATCGCTTGGATTGACATGAAATTTGGCTTACGCCTAGCTAAGATGTCAAAGGAAAAAAGATTATGCTTTTGCCCTATGGATCAGTATCACCCCTTAACGGGAGTGAAAAAATATATGTTCAAGATAAGTTCGGAAGTACCTAAAATCAGTAATTCTAAGCAACTTTGGTTTTATAGAGGTTTTTCACTGTCAATACTTTTCGAGTTATTGAAAAATAGGTTCTTATTCGTCAAATTCCATGTTGAATATTTCAACGTGAAATAATAAAAAACTGAAGCCCTTTTCGACGAAAACTCATTACAACTTTTTTTAAAGTGTTTAAAAAAGGTTTATTTTTGTTAAGTTTCTTGCATAAAGAGTAAGCAAGTTATGACCAAAATATTCAGAAAAGCAAAACCTACATTTTTACTCTTTGTGATTTTTGGTGTCACTAATAATTTTAAGTTGTTTTGAAAAAAAGCATTTTTTTTTTCAAAATAAAAAAAAAATTGTTAAAAAATAAGCCTTTTGAACAAATCAAACTTACAGATCATTATAATAATACAATAAAAACAATGACCAAGGTTTTTATTAGAGAAATCAGGACACGTATTGAAATTGCAAGACAAGCATTTATAACAATGAAAAATAATCGAGATCTTATCTAGTTTTGATGGGAAATAAGCCACAATTTTACTAAAAAATGGTTTTATTAACGTAATTTTCTGAGGAAACGTACATATTTATATAAAAGTGCTATAAAAATGTTTCACTTCAAAATGATGCTAGCAAATTACCATCTGTTTTAGGTCACTGATATCCATCAATATAATATCAATATTCCCGCAGTTTTTTTGCCAAATTTTTGTGCGCTTTACATCTTTCAGGGGAAATTTAAAGAAAGATATATTATTATTTGTTCCATCGTTTCTTTCAAAACATCCCGCGTAAACACATTTATGCGTTACACAGGCCATTTTATCTAAAATGTGAGTCCTTTTTTTTTATAAAATTTAGCTATAACTTGTCACAACACTAGACACAGATAATACACTTATAGGTAAGTTCGGCCTGACACCACTCCTATCTCTTCGCAAGTCAGAGAGAATGAGAATCTCGATACGGTTTTCGAGTAACGCCATCTAGTTTTTGATACGTCTTTCGGTTACCACGAGGTGAGCTCTGCCGTTTTAGTTGAATAGGGCGTATCTACAGAATGTTAGTTTCGCGAAAATAAGGAATTTCTGTTTTTGATGACGCCGTCGTCTTATATTATGATACAAATAGAGTTTTATTAGGAAGTTATTTTACGTTATATTCTAATTATTGAACAATTATAAGATGTGAGTGAAATTAACTGTAAACATGACTTTTGTTAGTTACGCCCTATTTACCTAAAAATTTAGAACAAATATGTTAAATAAAAAAGTCGTAAATGAAACACTTAATTTTTTTATGAAAGTGCTTTATTAATTGATAAAAGGTTCATAACTTATTCATCATCAGTTATTGGTAATTCGGCTCCAGCAGCTTCTGGTAAATTTTTCCAAAAAACCAATCTGCTTTCCGGGGCGATATCGCTGAGCTTTCTGATTACTGAATTCTTTTTTTCTTTAGGAAAGCCCCTACATTGTTCATGCGAATCAGGTTTGTATATTCCTAAAAAGAAAACCTACTTAATATGTTTATACTTATGTATTTTAATAGTGAAGCGAGCTTGAAAATCCGTGTGATAGGAATCCATCTAATATTTTGAACGTACTGGTTCTTTGATCTAAGTTATCGAAAAGTATATGTTTGGCAGCAACTAAGTGGGACTAAGATCTAACTTAGATGCTACTAATAGACTCATATTCTCTGGTCAATGTAAGTATTAGGTGGTTATCATATGAATTTTCAAGCTCACCTCGAGTTCTAATATACATATACATACACCTACCTTGTTTTTGTGCCTTTGCATTAAGAAAATTCAATTTAGTTCCTTCAGGTTCATCAAAAGAGCTTTTGTATATTAAACTGTTTTTATGTCTTTTGAAAATAACATGGACCATACGTCTCAAATATGGACGAGGAACTATTTTGTTAAGCTTATATTGGGATGTATGATCAACCCATTTGTGGAAGTCTCCAATGTTCATCTCCAGGACATTAACGTGACTACTAGACTCTTTGACGGCATCTCTGAAGTCCCGAAAGTCATAAACTTTGTTTTTCTTTTTTAAGGCAGCCTCTACTTGATGGTGAAAACTGTCCGCGGCCATAAAGGTATGACCTCTCTCAAAATATTTAAGTTCTAGAAAATCTAAAGATGTTTCAGAAGAATTCACCAAATAAACAAAAAAACAATAGAGAGTCCAATTTTTATTCTGGGCAGAACAATTGTCCAACCAGAGCGTAACATGTTGCACATCCCTAATTGACATAAAGTATGCAAAAAAAGTACTTATTATATTCTCCTTTGACCGACCCATGATACCTTCATGCCATATTACTGCCGTTGGAGCACAAAAGCGTTTTTTGCCGGCCGGCACGAAACTTTCGTTAAAAGTAACCAGCCGGGCATGAAAATAATCTCTTTGAATGTTTCGCATCTAGGTAACATAATTACCTGAAAAACAAAAATTTATAAATTACTAGAATTAAAGCCTACAAAAGCTGATACTAACTTTTTGCAGATCAGCTGTAACTGTTATTTTGTTAGCATTTTGATCTTCTGCGTCGTGCTGATACATTTCCCTAGCTGCTTTGAATCTTGCGGCATGTAAGTTCCATTCTCTACAGTTATTGCAAGTAATATCGAGGCATCTTTTTTATGTCCACTAATCGACTGATGTTTCTGAAATGTTTCACATTCCCAACATTCCTCATGGCCTAATTTTGAAAATGAGATGTTCATCTCCGCAACCACATTCTGATACAAACAGTAAGAGATGGAATATTGTGGGTACTTTTGTTTGAAATCGTTGTACATTGATTTTATTGTTATATCGCAAGGAAGATACTTGCGAAGAGGTGCATGCTCTCTACGGTAGTGAGAGACTTGTGGATTGAAACTCTCTATGTGTTCGATAATCATTTTTCGGTCAATAATTTGTTTGCCTTTGTTAAATTTTCTTCCGTCGCATTTTGCTGTTATCGCTGTTTTTTCGGCTTTTGTTAAAACGTTTCTCACTACTTTATCATTAGTAGGCTTAAATCCTAAAGTTGTTAAGAAAAATATTTTGCACACCTGCTGGCGTTTACCATGGATATCTGTCAATGAATAGTTACAAGTTTTACCTCTCCTTGATGCACCAGTCACTGTTTTTCTATTGACCTCTTTAATGGAGCATGAACTGAGAATAAAATTTTTCTGCTCTGTGTTAGATAGGGACCAATAATCTTTATTAAGTTCTGAGCGTCTCTGGGAACTTATCTTTTCAGCACATTTTTTCGGGCATAATTTCTTGCATGCTGATTTTAATCTGTGGTCCTCTAAGCATTTTCTTCGTTTAATCTCGGCTCTCTCTTGTTGTGAAAAAATGTGGTACTTTCTTTTCCTTAAGTTAACCTGGTTTGTGTAAGTCCTCTTATGTATTTCTTTCATGACATTTTGTAAAACATCGTCAATTATATCATTTGCAATAGAGAAAGCAACTGTTCATGCACTTCGTTATCATTGTCAGAATTCGGAAAAGGTACTTGTTTTAATTCTTCTGTCGCACCTGTAGTAACGATAGGTAACTTAGCTTCAACAAGAATGTTTTCTAGAATAACTATGTGACTTGTCCCCTTAGTTTTATTAATGTCAAGCTTACTGGATATCTGAACTTCGAGTTCTGCTTTAGAGCTTTTGCTTTCATTAGAACAGTCTTCTAAAAAATCGGGAACATAATCTTCAGTATCAAAACTTTTCTTAGTCCTCTATGTATTTCTTTCATGACATTTTGTAAAACATCGTCCATTATATTATTTGCAATAGAGAAAGCAACTGGTTCATGCACTTCGTTATCATTGTCAGAATTCGGAAAAGGTACCTGTTTTAATTCTTCCGTCGCATCTGTAGTAACGATAGGTAACTTAGCTTCAACAACAATGTTTTCTAGAATAACTATGTCACTTGTACTCTCAGTTTTATTAATTTCAAGCTTATTGGATATCTGAACTTCGAGTTCTGCTTTAGAGCTTATGCTTTCATTAGAAGAGTCGTCTAAAAAATCGGGAACATAATTTTCATCATCAAAACTTTTCTCTCTTTTTTTAATACATTTTTTATAGCTTTTCATTTTCTTGTTTAGTTGTTCATTTAAAGCTAGAGTTAGTAGTCTTTTACCTCTGCTTGTCATTATACCGTCTGGTCTTTGATTGCGTCTACTAAAAATAAATTTTCTATTTTAATAATCTTTAAATCTGTTTAGTATAGGAGATCTGTTCTTTTTTTGGTACAAATACCACAATAATACAACAAGTAGGTACAAGTATAAAGACAAAATGATGTCAAATGCCTTTTATAGCTTCTACTTGTTAAACACATCATAATAAATATGCGAAATATACCTAATTATATTTTTATACGAGTTTTTAATAAAAACAAAAGTTTATATTATTACATAAAGTCTATATCGATTTTTCCATTCCATTAATCTGCCTTGAAAAGAAACCGTAATTGACTAATGTTAAACTTAAAATTGAACTTTACACTTAAAACCAAGTTTTAAGAAAAAGTAAATACAATTTCCTACTACTCTGTTCTATAAACAAACGAAGCAACTAGAATAATAATTCAGTACTTACATATAACTTAAAAGTCAATTTACTAAAAATTTTCACCAAAAACCGTCTTAAAACACTTATCGTAATCCAGATTCAACGTGGAAACACCAGGAAATATTTTAGGTTAGAATCGTAACTTCCCACGCTGGCGCATTATAAGTAAGCGCGCGAGTGTGACTGTCAGATACGCCCTGATCGACTAATAGTGGTAGATACGGCCAATTTAACTAAAAATAAGTGTTATTTTGTAGATACGGCTATTTTTTGTAAGGTTTTACAGGCTTGTTAGTCACAGTTACGGCTTTTGCTGTTAATAGAAAGATGCAACTAGTTATAAAGTTTTAGATGCACGTAGTAACTCAAAATCACTAAAATTGCAGATACGCCCTATTCAACTAAGACGGCAGAGCTATCTAGGTAGTAGTTTATAATCAATAGTTGTACGTAATTTTTTAAAGGTTAATGAAAAGGCCTTAGCTCAATAAAAACTGTTTTTTGAAAAAAATGATGGGCAAAAAATTTTTAAAAATAATGTGTTAAACTAATGATGCCACAAAATTCGTTTGATTTGAACGTACTTAAAAGTTTGGTGGGATTTAGGGCTGCACATCCCCCTTAAAATTTTTCTGTGCTCTTAGATTTTGTTGTTTCTTTTTTATGAAAAATGCTTTCAGAACAAGAAAGTAACGTGTCCTTTTTTATTTCAAAATGTCAAGTAGTTTAGGAGATAATGCAAAAAAACAATTTTATTTTGTAACTTCAAAGGGCTTTAACTTTTTTTTATGTACACTTTTGTACAAAGGTAAGTTGGATTCAATCAATTTATTTTTGTCTCCGGAATGCGTGATTTAATTTATAACATACCTTTTTGAAACGCCCTGTATATCATCAAATAAAAAAAATGTTTTATTATTACTCATATTATTTTAATTATGAATTACCACAGTGTAGAAAGTTAAAAAATATTATATATATTTTATTTAATCGCTCAAAAGCAAAATAGAATCAAATTAATGTAAGTAATTACCTTTAATTTCTTCTGTCTCTGTAACCACAATACAATATGCAACATTTTTTTAAGGTTGCTACGATTACACTCTTATAGGTACATTACATCACGTTCAAGATTAACATGGCACAAATTATCCCGCAACTCGCAACATGCATTTATATTGTTTGACCACACACGAGTATGTTCCTGAAAAATCCTCGTCACGGAGCATTATTAAAATACAACAATGTAAGATTATGTTTTCTAACTGGATGCAACCTGAAGTTGTAAACATAATATATAAAAAAAATAAATTTAAACCGACCATTACAATTTCTTTTTTTAAATTCAACCTTTTTGTTACTAGGCTAACTATAATTATATATTTATGCTTTTATAATTTTTATCGAAGTAAAACAATTGTACAGAGAGATTAAGGAGTTAATGAAACTGATCAAGAAGAACCAGACTCTTATAATCATGGGAGATTTCAATGTGAAGGTAGGGCAAGGACGCGTTGAAGATGTCGTGGGTGACTTTGGTTTGGGAGATCGAAAAGAGAGATGTGATATGCTAATCCAGTTCTGCCAAGAAGAAAAATTAGTCATTGCGAATACCTGGTACAAACTGCCACCTCGGAGACTCTACACCTGGCAGTCTCCACAACATACGCATAACAACATCGTAAGAAATCAAATTGATTCTTTATTGATTAATCAGAGATACAGAAATGAATTGTAAGGAGCAAGAACGTACCCTAGAACAGACATCGGATCTGATGACAATCCCGTAGTAGAAAATTGAAAATTAAGCTTAAGAAAAGAAAAAGGTGTACGACAGGGTTGTGTTCTGTCACCCCTCCTTTTTAATCTTTACTGGGAAACGATTTTCGATAGAGAATTAAGTGACACTGAAGATGGAATCAAAATCAACGGACAGACTATTAGTAATCTTCATTATGCTGATGATACAGTCATAATAGCTTATAGCCAAGAAGCGCTACAACAACTAATAGACAGAATAAACACTGAAGGAGAACGACTGGGCTTAAAGATTAAAGATTAATATAGACAAGACGAAGGTTATGGTGGTTAGTAGAAAACGAAATATGCAATTAAATATAAGAGTGAACAATAAGAACATTCAAAAGGTCCCCAAGTGCAAATATCTCGGTAGTTGGATAACTGAAGATCTAGATCCAGAGATAAAGATATGTAGCAGGGTTGAGCAAGCCAGAACAGCATTTCCTAATATGAGAACCTTTCTCAGCAACAACAGCTTGGTAAAATGTTACATTTACTCCATACTGCTATATGATGTAGAAACCTGGACCATAAAGGCCAGTGTGATGAACCGAATGAAGGCCTTTGAAACGTGGGTATTTAGGCGACTACTTAAAATTTCCTGGACAGATCACACAACAAATATCGAAGTATTAAATCGAATGGGCAGAGAAGGAGAATTGCTGCCAATAATGAAAAGAAGAACAACTACTTATCTGGGTCATATATTTCGAAATTCCAAGTACCAGTTCTGACAAGCTTATTATGAAAGGGAAGATAGAAGGAAAACGGGCTGCCGAAAGAAAGAAATACTCATGGCTTAAAAACATAAGGGATTGGACAAACCTCGATGCCCATGCACTCTTTAGAGCCATACAATTTCGAGAGGAGTATGCCAGAATGGTCACCAACGTCCACTAATTGGATATGGTACCATAAGAAGAAGATCGAAATAATTTTTCTTAAATATAACAATATTTTTCTAGTCGTAGATTTTAGGAAATGTGCAGGGATGACGAATATTAATGTACTTCTAAGGTTTTGATTATTTGACCCTCGTCCTATAGTTGCTGGTGAAATTCCATTTCACTTTAGATATAAATTTTCCCTTGCCGATATTGCTAAGCCTTCTTAGAAGAAATAAAGGAAGATATCTAACGGTACTTTTGGGGGTAGGAGCCTTGCGCTACCTACCTACATAATTTGGATATTATCAACCAGTTCAGAACAAGCTATTACCACATTCGGTCGCAAAATCTCGTAAGCTAACATCGCTAGCTCGCAAATTCGCTTATTAATATATATATATATATATATATATATATATATATATATATATATATAAATATATATATTATATATATATATATATATATAAATATATATATATATATGTATTTGTAGCTAAATAGTTCGTATCGCAATATTATTCATAAAGATTATAAGTAAATCATTTATAGTAATCAGTGTTTCCTTCTTCTTCTTCAAGTGCCGTCTCCATCGATGGAGGTTAGCGGTTATGGTGCCAAACGTTTGTCTATCTTCAGCTGTTCTTAAGAGTTCCTCAAATCCAAGTCCTGTCCAGTTTCTGATATTACGTAACCAGGACAATTTTTTTCTTCCAATTCCTCGCTTTCTTCTATTTTGCCTTTTATTATCAACTGAGGGATGTAGTATTTCTCGTTGCGCAACAAATGCCCTAAATAACTGGTTTTTCTTCTTTTGACTGTTCTCAATAGTTCTTTTTCTAAATTGAGTCTAGCTAGTACTTCTTCATTTGTTTTTCGTGCTGTCCAAGGAATTTTTAAAAATTCTACGGTACACCCACATTTCAAATGCCTCGATTCTATTCAGGCTCTTTATTTTTAAAGTCCATGTTTCGACTCCGTAGAGAAGAACAGACCAGATAAAACATTTTACAAGTTTTAATCTCAATTTAATATTTACATGTGTATCGCAGAATAGAACGCGCATCTTAAAGAAACTATCCCTAGCTTGAGCAATTCTCGCTTTAATTTCTTGTTCTGGGTCCAGCTTGCAATTAATCCAACAGCCAAGGTATTTGTATTGGTTTACCTGTTCTAAAATATTCCCATTTATTTTTATAGGTAAGGGGATATTCTGTTTTCTTTGGATCACCATTACTTTTGTTTTTTTTTCGTTGATCTTCATTCCAAACTCTCGACAAGCATCCTTAAGGTGGTCTATAACCCTCTGTAAGTTTGTGTCTGTATCAGCCAGTAGGACAGTGTCATCTGCATATCTTATGCTAGATATTGGTTCTCCATTAATTTTTATTCCTGTGGAAAGGTTTTCAAGGCTTGCTTGAATAGTAGTTCCGAGTAAAGATTGAACAGCATAGGGGATAGTATGCATCCTTGCCTTACTCCTTTATTTATACTAATATTTCTAGATGTATGATCGTCGATCCTAATCTTGGCACTCTGCCTCCAATATACGTTCTTAATTAATCGGAGATCTTTACTATCCAAGTTGATGCTCTGCAAGGAATTTAACATTTTATTATGGTTTACGCGATCAAATGCCTTTTCAAAGTCTACAAAACATAGAAAGACATCCTTTGTTGGTCGTAACACTTCTGCAGCAGTACTTGTAATGAAAACAAGGCCTCTCTGGTCCCCATTCCGGCTCTGAATCCAAATTGATCGTATCCAACTTCTTTTTCACACCTTTTGTATACCCTATTGTGAAGTATTTTTAATAGAATTTTAAGCATTTGGCTCATAAGACTTATTAATCTAAAATCTGCGCATCGCCTGGAGTTAGCTTGTTTTGGAATGGGAATAAAAACAGATTCTAACCATTCCTCTGGTATTTCCCCAGTATCGTAGATTGTATTAAACAAAATTACTAACAAATCAATGTTATTACTTTCGATCAATTTAAGTATTTCAGGATAAACTTCATCAGGTCCAGGGCTTTTATTGGTCTTTAATTGTTTAATGGCATATTCCACTTCGACTTTTAGAATTGGTGGGCTTTCAGTAACATTATTTATTGTAATATCTATTCTTTCATCTCGGAACAGCTGTTGTATAAATTTTTCCCATTCTTCTATTTTATCTTTGGTGTTATGAATTAACTCTCTGGATGAATGAAAATTCTTTCACCTTCTTGTACATATTAAAGTAATCATGTCTATGTTCTAATTCTTCTATTTCTTTACATTTTTCTTCGAGCCATTTCTCTTTTGATTCTTTTATTTTCCTTCTTATTTCTGTATTTAATCGTTTGTAATCGCTTGTGTTCTTATTTTTGTATTTCCTCCTTTCGTCTATCATCTTTAGAATAGCTGGTGTCATCCAGTCTTTTTTTGCCATTAATCGTGTATTTTGGAATTTCTTCCCTTGCAGAATTGACGAGGATGGATTTTATTTGTTGCCAAGTTGTATTTATATTTTGGATATTTATTTGGGTTCGGTCTATTTCTGAGAGTTTTTCATTTAGTTTTACAGTGGTTTTATCTTTAATCTGTACATCTTTTAGTAGTTCCATATTAGGTTTGTTCTTCGGCTTTGCATTTTTTATTACTTTAATTATTGTGCGAATATTTGCTACTACAGGTTGTGGTCGGAATTTGCATCAGCACTAGGATATGTTTTTGTACTTGTAATGGAGTTACGAAATCGTCGGTTGATTAAAACATAATCTATTTGATTTCTTATTATTCTTTCTTTTGTGTGTAGCGGGGAAGTCCAGGTGTATAACCTACGTTGAGGTAACTTAAACCAAGTGTTTGTTACTATCATATTGTGTTGCTGGCAAAACTCTAATAGTCTGTCTCCTCTTTCATTTCGTTCTCCTAGTCCGTATTCTTCTACGATATTTTGGAATTTCCCTCTTCCTATTTTAGCATTAAAATCTCCTAGGACGATGTTAATATCTTCTTTCTTTGTCAATTTCATGAGCTTTTGTAGATCTTCATACCATTCTTCTATTATGTCATCTGGCTTAGCTGCGGTTGGTGCATAGACCTGAATAATATTCACATTAAAAGGAGAACTCCTTATTTGCAACAGCATTGCTCTGTCAGAGAGTGGTATAAAATTTGAAACTGCGTTACTCAATTCATCGTTTATTAATACACCTACTCCATTGAAATGTTTTGGATCATTGTTGCCTGAATAATAGAGTGTTTTGTTCATAATTTTTGTTGTTCCTGAGTTAGGCCATCTAACTTCACTCAGACCTAAAATATCTATATTCAATCTGTTCATTTCTTGGCACACGTTTGCTAGCTTTCCAGCCTCATAAAGGCTTCTGACGTTCCAGGTCGCTACTTTGACGTCATTTTTTGTTTTAGTTTTGTATTTGTTTTTGTTCCTCCCGGGATTCTTAGCACCCCCTGAACATTTAAGTTCTGCCTGGCACTGGGGCCATCGATTTAGTTCCATTTACCATCATAACTTTCTTGGGAAAATTAATGAGGTGGTTTCCCATTGCCTTCCTCATGTTTTCTGTCGGGTTTTCTCCCTTATCCGGAGTGTTCCAGTTTTAAGGCGCCGGAAGCTCGCCTTTCGCCCTTTCCCGTTAGCGTTACCCAGGAAGTACCACGTGGAGGTGGGAATCGGACTTGCTAACAGACGTAATGTTTAACTATTCATCCAGGTTTTATTGCCACATACCTTCCGGTAAGACATGTGATCCCAGAGGTCTATCGTTAGTCATTCACTTCCCAGTGTTTCCTAAAACCGCAGTATAGTTATCATTATAAACAATTAATATATTCAAACCAGCAGTGTTGCTAGTAGTTCGCTTTATACATAGAAACGACGTTCCGCTAACCAATTCTACTTGTAATTAGTTATATATAATATTGAAAATAGCGCCAGTGAAAAGTGTAGCCAGATTTCAGAAATTTCTGTTTAATCTTAGTATTAAATATAAGTTAGTGTTTAAATTAATTATTTGACAATTAATAGAAGGTACAGGAATGCTATTACTAAGGTATCTGCATTACCTGGAGCAGACATAGGATCCGACCACAATCCCTTAGTAGCAAATATCAAACTGAGGCTCGCTACAGCTAAAAGAAACACCAGAAGGCATCAGTAAACATTAGAAAACTCAAAAACAATGAAACAAATGAAGCGTACACAGAGGAAATAAACAATAGGTTCTCTAATATGGCAACTGAGAATGAATGTTGAAAAGTCATGGACCACCATAAAAGAATCATTTGATTAGTTGAACAACACTTTCTACTCGAGAGTAAAACAACTACCAAGAATGATGGATGACAGAAGAAATATTAGAGATGATGGAACAACGCAGGCAGTGTAAGATCAGGCAGGACGAAATAGGGTACCGAAATATACACAGTCAAATTCGTAAAGAAATTATAGCGGCGAAGGAGATCTGGATGACTACACTTTGCGCCGAGGCTGAAAGCCTATATAAACTTGGCGACAGCTTCAATCTTCACAAGAAAATTAAGGAAATGCTGGTGTCTTCAAGAAAAAACAAGTCACGGTATACATAATGACCAAAATGAATTAATAACGGACCCTAGCGATATACTTAATACTTGGAAAATGTACACAGCCAATTTGTTCAATGATGACAGAACACAAAACCACCACAACTGGGAGACCATTTGTATGGCCTAAGTATTTTGAAAGCTGAAATTGTACACGCTATCAAACTATTAAAAGGTAACAAAACTCCAGGACCAGATGATATGTACGCAGAAACAATCAAGTTTACTTAATGAAGAAAAACCTAGACATTTTTGTCAAGCTCTTTAAACGACATCTACGATACGGGCCAGATTCCAAAAGATTGGCTTCGATCTACATTTATTGCCCTACCAAAAACACCACGTGCGAACTTCTGCAAGGACCACCGACTAATAAGCCTAATGAGTCACTTTTAAAACTTTTCCTGAGAATACTTCACACTAGATTGTTTAAGAAATGTGAAGAGGTCAGTGGATGGAGTCAGTTTGGTTTCAAAATTGGACTTGGCACGAGAGAAGCGATCTTTAGTATGCAAACATTGATACAGAATTGTTTAGATCAAAGAAAGGATGTTTTTATATGTTTCATCGATTACGAGAAAGCATTCGATAATGTAAAACATGAATTGATGATAAATACCTACAAGAGTTGGGATTGGATGCAAAGATATAAGAATCATCGCCAATCTGTATTGGAATCAGACAGCAACATACGTCTTCAAAATTCAACGAAACAGAAGATTTCTCCATTAAAAAAAGGAGTAAGGCAAGGTTGTATACTATACTGTCCCCAATGCTGTTCAATTTATACGTAGAAAAAGTCTTCGCAGAAGCAGTGGAGGACTCTAATAAGGGTATTAAAGTTAACGGCATATTTATTAATAACATCAGGTATGCCGACGATACAGCCATAATGGCAGATAACATCGAAGATCTTCAATGCCTTTTAAATGATCTAACTCTTGCAAGTGAAGCTCGGGGTTTGAAAATAAATATCAAGAAGACAAAATCAATGATTATAAGTAGAAATGATTACCCCAACGCAAAGATATATGTCTCTGGAGAAGAAATCGAACAAGTCAGGCAATTCAAATACTTGGGATGGTTTGCTGAATGAGGGTTGGGACCCCGAGAATGAAATAAAGAGCAGAGTTGAACAAGTCAGAAATGCTTTTTTGAGGCTTCGTAAGTTTCTGACTGATCGCAAATTGGACTTCAATCTCCGATACAAGATGCTTAAATGTTACGTGTGGCCTGTTGTCCTGTACGGAATGGAAGCATGGACGTTAAAGGCCAGTTCCATAACAAACTTGAAGTGTTTGAAATGTGGTGCCTGCGTCGAATGCTCAGAATATCATGGACGGACAGGTCAGAAATGAGGAAGTACTCAGAAGAGCGGGCTTACAGGATAGGGAACTTTTTAATTATGTAAAAAGTAAGAAGACTGCATACTTGGGGCACATTATACGAGGAGAACGATACACTTTTCAGCAACTGATTCTCGAAGGGAAAATAGAGGGTAGGCGAGGTCTCGGACGTAAAAAATGTCATGGGCTGCGCAATATTCGACAATGGACAGGAATCCACCAGCTATGAAATGCTTCGCAATGCTGCTAAAAACAGATTATTTAAACCAGAATATTTAACATCTCACCTGACAAGACGATGTACGGTGGACGCCTACGCAAAATGCACGGCACCTTAAGAAGAAGAAGTGTTTAAATCTGTTTTTCATTCCAGCCTCTTGCTGGTGGTCCTTCGTCCTTTAATTCTCTAAATAAGTAATATTCAACCAGTTGCCACTATCCTTGTTTAGTCATAGTGCATTCCTAGAAGTTTATTTTTAGTAGTTTTTCCACCGGTTGGTGTTGATTTTTATATATAGGCTATTAACGAATATTGTTGACACCGATAATATAACCAAAGAATGTTAATATCTTTGTATAGAGGCTACAGAGACGCTATGGGATTTCAAGTGCGGTAATTATTGTCATATCTGCTGTTCTGATGGTCAAGGTTTTAGAAGCATAATTGAATATTGGAAAAAGAAGGCAACCTAGATTGATCTTATTATTTTTTGTTATATTTGTGATTTTTTATATTTCGATGAGATTCGATATACCTATTCTGTCCATCAAAATGTCGAAATCTAACAAA
The DNA here is from genome assembly GCA_918026665.1 of Diabrotica balteata. Classification (NCBI taxonomy): domain Eukaryota; kingdom Metazoa; phylum Arthropoda; class Insecta; order Coleoptera; family Chrysomelidae; genus Diabrotica; species Diabrotica balteata. Next base: position 85,304,273 of record OU898285.1, on the reverse strand, counting down.
ATATTTCTATCTACCATTATCAAAAAAAAAACCGTTTTAGACCGATATCAGAAAATATTTTATTTCAAATCAAAAATATATTTTATTTGACTAATTTTAACACCACGTCGCTCAGAGCTTTTTTTATTTTCTGAACGTACAGTTTTAATTTGTCCCGTTGATTGTATAGAAATTAAACTGCTTTTGATGATATCACGATCTTAATTATGTATTGACCGTAAGTTCATACAAAAATGTGCTGATGTGCATTAAACATATGGCAAATCAAATATCGATTACAAGTTGCAGCGATACCGTGTCACACTCGTTTTTTTAATTGAATCACTCATAAAGTCTTTTTTAATGATACTTTCTATTATTTACTTTCCCGATAATATTCAGCAATTGTGTCACTGGTTTATTAATTAGAAAAAATGTATATCTGGAATTTTAACAGGTATATATATTAACATACGAGGACTGTACAATAATAAAGTGAACTATTTTTACAAGACATGTCGTCTTTGGTAGGTGATTTTTTGAACGTTTTAACAACTTTTCGTATTTTCATGCGTAGATCGCTGTAACGGGAAATCAATTCAACAGGACTCGCCGATGTTGGTTCGATTGTTGCTGCCAATCCTTCATTCATCTCATTCATAGCTCATCATAGCCTTCTTTGGCTACGATTCTGTGCCATGTGAACGGCTTCATGTAGGGATTTTCTCACCAGAGTCTTCATTTGGTGTGCCATTGTTGTTGGAGATCTTCGTCTTCGTCTTGACCTTCTACCTTTCCTTCTACTACTAATTCCATGGTCTACGTTCTTCTAGCTATGAGACCGAAGTAATTTATGTACGCTCGGTTTAATTTTTTAATAGCCTGTCTTTTATAGGAAACTCTTCCCAGAATTGATAGGTTGATTCTATGTTCTGTCTAGGCCTAGGTTAGTCTAGTAAAGATGATGTCAATAACTGGGCTAGGAACGATAAAGACAAAGCCGATCTATTTAGCAAGCACCTTCACCGTTTTTATGCCGTATCCTTTTACACTCTCCACAAAGGTAGAAACAGAGTTAACCAAATTCCTAACAGCAACGTTTCAAATGGACCTGCCTCACACGAAATTTACAGAAACCCAAGAAAATCAAACAATAATGAAAGAAATCTGCATGAAAAAAGCCACCGGTTTTAATCTATTTCTAGCAAGATTCTGGAAGAAGTATCGGATAAGTGCATAAAAGTAATAACTTTTATATTCAATGCTATTCTGCGTTTAAACTACGTATCTAGTATCTGGAAGATGGCACAATTCCTATTCATTTTTAATCTCGGTAAAGGCAAGAAAATACATCTTCCTACTTATTGGGATCTTGCATGTATTGGAAGTGTGTTCTATAGCATTAGCTATTTACATAAGGTACCAATGAGATCCCACAGCTGCGATCTAGCTATGGGGCATCGGCAATGTCTCCAATGTAAACATCTTAGAGATATTCCAAAATAAGGTGCTTCGCACCATAGTCAATCGGCCATATTACGTACCCAACGAGGTGATTCAGCATGACATCCCCCTAGAATTCGTCAAAGTTACCATACAAAGTTTTAGAACGAAATACTGTTAACGGATGCTTGTGCATTCTAATGTGCTGGTCAGACAATTAAATGTGCATCTATCTTTTCCTTATCACAGTTATTTTTACCCCAGTTTACATCTTCACGTTCATATCTCCTACTTCTTTTTCCTTTATTCATCTTCCATAATTTTCAAATTAACTTTTATCTCTACTTACTTCATATAATGAAATTATTAGGTAATAACATCCCCCTTTTTCACTTTTGATAATTATTTAATTTACATCACAGTCACTCATTGTTTGACATTCTCCCTCCTTGTTAACATAAAAAAATTGCTATTGATCCTACTACACATTAAACAAAATTCTTCACTAAAAACAGCCTATCCATAAACGGAAGCACAATGACTTTTGCTCCTACCACATCATTCCACTTGAAATTTACGGGTACTAACTGATTTTTCATACCATCTTTCTATCAGTTAGCCCTAGACTCCAGCACAGATCAGAGGTAATATAAGTCGACAAAATTTCACCAGCTGCTGGGGGACATGTTAAATGCCCAAGTTGTAGTTTTTATTAATTACCGAAGTTAATGGTCTATTGCATTTAACTTTGTAAATTCCACGAGGATTTTTTATTACTGATGTCCTTCTAGTGTTTTTCTGTGGCCAAACAATGTTTTTAACAACTTTTTATATAAGTAAGTAGTAAATAATCAACGTTTTCTTTTTATACATTTAAATTTCAACTTACGTGTTTTTTAATATTGGTTTTTTACTCTCTCTTTTAGTAAATTGATGATGGAATGATTTAATTCCGAAAAGATCTTTTTTAAAATAAGTTTTAAGCTTTTAATAAGCATTTTTTATACCTTGGTACACACGAACACCACGTGCTTTGTATTCAACAGGTATACTAGCCACTCCTGGATATCTCCACTTCATGGTTTTGTTCAAGTTTCATTTTTAATATTAAAAACTCTATAACCTCAGTTAAAACTTATCCTGGAGCAGATGTTAACTCAGACCACAATCCGTTAGTTGCTGACGTGAAAATAAAATTAAAAAGAATTCAACTCAGAAAACAACAACCAAAAATTAATGTAAGAATGCTAAAAAACGAAGAAATAAAAAACGAATTAAAAAATAATGTGAATGTTGATATGCAACAACCACTAACTGACAACAAACAAATTATGGATGTAAATAAAAAGTGGTATAATATAAAAAACACATTACTGAAACCAGCTAAAAAAAGTTTGATACAACATAGGTCAGAGTCCGTCAGAGGCTAAAAAACAGTGGATGGCAGAAGAAATACTATTAGAGATGGAAGAAAGAAGGAAATATAAAGGAAAAGATTAACAGAAGTATAAAGAAATACAACGAATAATTAAGGAAAAAATCAAAACAGCTAAGGAAATCTATTTTATGAAACAATGTAAAGAGATAGAAGAACTAGAAACAAAATATGATATGAGAAATATGCATAAAAAATAAGAGAAGTAACTGGAATGGGTCGAAATAGACAGCAGGGTCACATAAAAGACAAAAAAGGAGTACTACTAATAGATTTACCACAGAAATTAAGACGATGGCAGGAGTACGTTAGAGAACTTTTCCAAGATGAAAGATGTGAAGTGCAGAAAATACAAGAATTAAATCCTTTAGAAAGACAGAAGATCACGATAGATAAAATCAAATATGCTATCAAAAACTCTAAAGACAATAATGCAGCTGGATTAGATGAAATATCAGTAGAACTTTTAAAACTAGTGGAAGAGGATAACTTGGAAGTATTGGCAGATTTATTCAACACGGTGTACAATACGGGAATAATACCACAGGAGTGGCTGAAGTCAGCATTTATAACCATCCCTAAAAAACAAGCAGCAAAAAAGTGCTTTTATTATCGAACACTGAGCCTCATGAGTCATACTTTAAAAGTACTGCTGAAAGTAATACATAAGAGAATATACGAAAAGTTAGAGGAGGATATTAGCGAGACACAGTTCAGGTTCAGAAATGGAATGGGTACTCGAGAAGGACTATTTGCCATCAACATATTGATTCAGCGATGTCGGGATGTAAACGTTGATCCACACTTGTGCTTTGTTGACTACGAAAAAGCTTTCGATAAAGTAAGACATGAAAAACTAATGAAGAAACGTTGACAGCATAAACATTGACAGCAAAATCATATATATGATTTGTATTTTTATAAAAAGAAATGAAGATCTCTAGAGGAGTTAGACAGGGATGTGTTTTATCGCCACTTTTGTTTAACTTATATTCTGAAGAAATTTTCCAAAACACGCTCAATAATATCAAAGCGGGAGTTACCGTTAATGGAAAATTAATTAACAACTTACGATATGCAGACGACACTGTGATCATAGCAACGAGTATAGAAGATCTACAACATCTTATCGAAAGCTTAACTATGAATAGTGCTAAGATGGGGATTAGTATAAACGCTAAAAAAACGAAGTACATATTAATTACAAAAAAAATACATAATATACATCACCTATTGACAATCAATGCTAACGTGATAGAACAAGTAGAAAAATATCAGTACTTGGGAACTTTGATTAATGAAACCAATGATCATACTGCAGAAATAAACAAGCGAATAGGGATTGCCAGATAAGCATTTATAGGAATGAAGCCACCCCTAACGTGCAAAAATCTAAATTTGGAGATCAGACTACGTACCATTCGCTGTAATATATTTTCAATATTATTATATAAATCTGTATTAAAAATTAGTATTAAAAATATCATGTACTGATAGAATTACAAATATAGAAGTACTGGAGAGTGTTAGCAAAGAAACAGAACTAACCACCACTATACAAACCAGAAAACTGGAATATCTAGGCCACGTGATGAGGGGACCAAAATATGAAATTTTGAGACTCAATTCAGATCGATTGATTTGTTTAAAGCAGCAAGTTCAAAAATAAAATTAGCCATTATGATTGACAACCGTAGGGAGACGGCACTCTAAGAAGAAGAATGATATTAAGTGTTGATTTTTGAACACTTAAGAAAAGACGTGAGTTGGCCATGTCTTTTTTCCTGAGGTTTATAGACATTGGATATAGTAGTACTTCTTGGGTATCACTTGATACCTGAATTATTTAGCCACGACAAAGTCTCACATGTCTCAAATAAATCGTTCATAGATTGATTCTTATCCGATTGCCAGATTTAGAGTTTAAAAAGCGTTTATTATTAAGGTGTGTGCGCTTCCTTTTAGAACTTTGTTCACTTCCTTGTGTTCTTTGTATTGGATTAGAATATATGGTGTAAAAAATAGCGTACCTAGTGCAAATATTTGATAGGAACATGCTGTTTTATGTTATTTGCCGTCTAAGTTTTTCGAATCGTTTTTATGGGTTTTGTATGTTGAATTATTTAACGGTTTTGCCAAACCTTGAGTAATATCTATTTTCTCGCCGTGTGTTTATAATAGTTTTATTGTTAACTAGAATTTCAAAAGTTAATAGATTTTTACGAAATGTTTTATTCTATTTTCGTGTATTTCTCAAACTGATCTGGTTTTATGAGTAAATCAGAGTAACGAGCTACATAGCGTGCGAATTATTACATATTTTTACCGATTAGGTGCATGCAACAGTTTATAATATCGAGTAATCCAGAAAAATGATCATTAGAGAATACTGCAAAATTACTACTTAACACATTATTATTATTGAGGACGTTATTTTTGATTTAAAAGATCAAAAACCTACATATGTCCTTTATGTAGGACATTAATAAAATCAATGTTTTAGGATTAAGATTTTTTTAAACATTTTTTCAGACAAGTCGCTGGAAGTGAGCGTCGATTTTGAATGTCAGTTACATTAGTTACAGCATCAGAAACAAGACCCGACAAAGCAAAAGACAGAGAATGCTGGAAACAGCAGAAATGAGAATACTCCGAAGAATTTCAGGAAACACGCAGAGAGATCGAATAAAGAGTGACGAGATTAGAAAAAATGTAATGTACCAGTGGACATTAAATAATAAAAAAAAAGAATGAAACAATCACGAGAGTACACTAAATAGAAAAGAAGAATGGAACAATCTAATCAGTAGAATGTCGGATATAATAGTCGTTAAAAGAGCAAGGGACAAATCAAAAAGTGGTAGAAGTATCAGCCGACCGAGCAAGAGATGGAGTGACAATCTTTCATAGAGGAAACAAGCCGCCAATGAACAAGTAAAATTGCTTATATAAAGCAAGAAGAAGAAGTAGCTTATGCACCTAAACCAGTCTTTTTGAACAAGAACACTAGTGATCTAATCGGAAAGCGAGTATGTCATTTTTTTGGGACTCTGTTAATATATTATTTATAAAGCCGGAAATTAGCCTTTACAAATAATGTTTTTCTTCGCCTTACGATTTGTTTGTACTATTTAAAGAAGTACTTTTTATATAGAAATCACAACATTCAGTTTTGTTCTTGATTTAAGTTTACTACATCAAAACATATCGTTGATATAAATGTTTATCTGACGTCACAGTTAACACATGTTAATGATTGACAAAGTTATACACTATAAGGGAAATTGTTGTTAAAACATTTCTCAGTATAACCTTCACGATAGTTTAGTTATCTGTCTTATTTTAGTAATAAAAGATATCGCTTTTGTTCAAAGTTATAAATGATACGCTATTTATTCAATCGAAGTATGAAGATTTATTCAATATAAATGAACACTTTGCAGAAAAACAGTTTTTGCACATTAAATTGAGTTGTCCTATTCTTTCCTAGTCTTGTGTATAATATATTTTAGCAATTTTACGTGTATTTTAATTGTTTTATCAATATTTTTGCATACTTTTTCTATTATTTGTCTGCATGGCCTGAGAGAACAGATAATTGTTTCATTAACACGTTCAGTGCCACATGTATCTAACATGGATACACGCGTCACACTGATTTAGTCGCCGCGTGTATCCAATGTGGATGCACATGTATTTTTGTATTTTGAGCGGTGTAAATCCGCATCAGATACTGCGATGATTTTTGCTTTCTTCTTCAGATGCAAATCCACTAATGGATGTTAGCGATCACATTTTCCATTAATTCTCTATTTCTTGCAATATGTATCAGATATTGTATGTCGTTAATCCCTGTCCATTGCCTTATGTTTCGGAGCCAGCACATTATCTTGCGTCCCATTCCTCTCTTGCCTTTAATTTTACCCTCGATTATAAGTTGGAGGAACTGGTATTTTTCATTTCGCATGATGTGACCTAGATACGCCGTTTTCCTTTTCTTGATGGTTTCGAAAAGTTGGCGTTCTTGGTTTATTCTTTTAAGGACATCTATATTTGTGATTTTCGCTGTCCATGGTATTTTTAGGATACGGCGATAAAGCCACATTTCGAAAGCTTCTAATCTGTTTATATCCCTCGTTTTGAGTGTCCAGCCCTCTACGCCATATAGCAGCACTGACCATACGTAGCACTTAGTAAACCTTAGTCTCAGTTGAAGATCGAACTGTGAATAAGTCAGTACCTTCTTGAATTTTACGAAAGCTTGTCGAGCTTGCTTAATGCGACATTTTACTTCCCTGTCCGATGTCCAGTCTTCAAAAAGCCACGATACCAGGTATTTAAATTTACTCACTCTTTCAATGGATTTAGTATTCAGTGTTATGGTGGAGTTTTCAAGTGCATCCAAGTTTCTGGAGATGATCATGAATTTGGTCTTTTTGGTATTAATCTCTAATCCCATTCGCTTACTGTATTCTCCGATTATAGTGACAAGTTGTTGAAGATCGACTATGTTGTCACAAATTAAGACACCATCATCAGCATAGCGTATGTTGTTGATCAATACTCCATTCACCTTGATTTCCATCTCTGCATCCTCCAAAGACTCTTGAAATATGGCTTCCGAATAAATGTTAAATAAAAGAGGGGAAAGCACACATCCCTGTCGAACGCCTCTTCTTATATGTATGGGTTTGGATATAGAATTGTCTATTTTTAACTGTGCCGTTTGATGCCAGTACAAGTTTTCAATGCATCTTATGTCTTTTTGGTCTATATCAACTTTCTTGAGAATCTGCATTAACTTGTGGTGTTGGACACGATCAAACGATTTTGGTAATCTAAAAAGCATAGGAACACATCCTTCCTCTGATCGTAACAATTTTGGACCAGCACCTGTGTTGCTACTATTGCTTCTCGTGTTCCTAAACCTTGCCTAAACCCGAACTGGGAATCACTGATGTCCCATTCACATTTTTTGTATAATCTTTGATGTAGTATTTTTAAGAATATCTTTAAAGTGTGACTCATCAGGCTAATGAGTCTGTGATCCTCACATCTTTTTGCATTGACTTTCTTGGACAGGGGAATAAAGGTAGAGCGTAACCACTGTTGAGGATAGCAGCCAGTTTCATAAATTAAATTAAATATTTTGTGTAGTGCTGAAATTCCCCTTTCATCTAGTAATTTGAGTATTTCTGACGGGATCTCATCTGGTCCAGGTGCCTTATAGTTTTTTAAATTCAATATTGCTTTTTCTATCTCCTCTTTGGTGATTAAAGGGCCAGTCAGCTGGTCGTCTGTATAAACTTCACTCATGGGTCTTTCGTCATGGAAGAGCTCCTGGATATAATTTTCCCATATTATTTATTGTCAACCCATTTGATAACAATGACACCATACTCTTTGTCAGGCTTATAGTTATACGTTCACCTTCCTTGCTTTTTCAAAATCTTGTCACTGTCAATTGGGCAACCTCCAATTCTATCAGCCCGTAAAGTGCATAAACTCAAGATTTTCATTGAATTTTTCAAATAAGAAAAAAGAGCGAGGCTAGAAAAATACTTCTCAAAATATGCTGTTATGAGGCTCATGAAGAGACTTGCATAGGGAAATAACGACACTGACTCCAACACCCAATGAATCCTCTTTTTCTGTTAGTTCATTGCGAGTTCCTGTTAGTTCGGGAAAAGTTGTTAAACCCTTAAGGTATAAAATCTAGTATACATCCAGAGACTCCAGCAATTACGAAAAATTTATAACCCCATTTGTGGGGTTTGTTTTTTATGTATTGCCTTATCAATATATGCTTCATTGGCTCATCATATATGGTCTCATCAATAGAGTAGTCATTTTCAAGATGAAATTTCCGACAATTCTGACGAATGTCGTATAATAGGTCGTATCTTGACAAATCTGTCTGTGGTAGCCGGTGTAACAAGGCTGTTGTCATTGAAATGGAATAACGTCTAAGTAATTTGAATCGTTTTACCGGCATAATACTAGCAATTTGTTCGACTCTAGTACCAGCTGCCCAATAGTCTTCATATGCCGGTAGTTTTATTATTCCCAATAGAAGAAGAATGTAAATAAAGTCTGTCATTTCTTTATAATTAGTGTTAAGGCTCCCCTCTCTTGAGTACTATAAAGATTTGTTTGCTCTACTATTCTCTAACAAACATCAAATGAAAAAAATTTCGTAAAATATTCGAGTGGGGATAATATTTCTTCATTGGCATTTGCAATGAAACTTTCTCTATTTTCTACAGCTTTTATATCTTCTTTCAACCAATTATATATAGATTTGGACTTTTTTCTTTCTTTTTTTTGCATGGCGGTTCGCTCGAGCTGCCTGGGGTAGGTTCCACACCAGCAATGTTTTATTCTTGAATGTGTTCATCGTGTTCTAATATGCTACGATCAAAATCACTGTCATCTGTGACTGTCAATAAAATCTTTCAATCGTAAATCGTAAATAAACTTACCTAAAACAACACTTTCTGCAATCTGTGTTTACCATTACCTCAAACGTCACCTGTGACCGCCAAAACAAATTGATGAAACGAGTAGTTATTTTCAAACTCTGTGTTTCACGACTGTTACCTCCTCTTCGACACACAATGTAACCACTCGATAACATCGTTCATTCGTATGTAAAAGGCAAGGAACGTGCTGCAGTGTATTTTGAAATCAGTGCAACCATATGGTTACAATTCCCGATAAAGTGTTAATAACTGAAACTAAATAATATTCTTTTTTATAAAACATACAAACACGAAATAATTAGCCCTCTACATATATAAAGAATCTTTAAAGCATTTGTGAGTCTCGAAAAAACACGCTAAATAATATGTTTCGCATGGGACACATCTAAATTTACCTTGGATGGATTGAGATTTTGCAGCTTTTGTACCCGTCTCTTGTGATATTTTCTTATAACAGTTTACACATCTGCATCTTTTTCTACCAGCACCTTGACTTTCCTCTAAATAATGTTGGACTGTGTTGACACCTCTGGTTCTATAGGTTCATGTTCATAGTTCTGAGGGACTTTCCATGACTACAGAAGATCTGCGAAAAATTTATTTGAAATTTCACGATGCCTATGGAATTGGTCCAGCTGAGGTAGACGAAGATCTAGCTGCGTTTAGGTCCTTTATCGCTGCTGAAAGAATTATCCATCTGCAAAGATCAAGGGAATGTCATACAAATTACTTTTCCACCGTTTCTCCAAGACGAAATTTTTAAATGTTTCGACGTGTTCTGAGGGTCTAGAATCCTCAAATTTAACTGCTAGCAACTTTGGCATGGTTCTTATTAATATTCGATCGATTAGAAATAAGACAGACGAATTATTTTTGTTTCTGGAAGAATTAGGGTTTCCCCAGTTAGTTGCAGTGACGGAACACTGGCTTGAAGTTAATGAGCCAATTTTCATTCAAGAATATACCACAATTGCTAGGTATGATCGTCCAAGTTCAGCTCATGGTGGCACTCTGATTCTTTCAAATAACAATGATTTTTCTTCAGTTTCGAAATATGACTATTTGTTGGGTGAAAACTACTTCGAATTTTCTTTGATTTTTAATAAGAAATTTAATCTATACATTATTTGCATTTATAGATCACCTAGCTCTGATACTGAACTATTTTTTCAGAGCCTGCTAAATTTGTTAGATATTCTGCCCATTAAAAGCAGAAAAATTTTATGTGGTGATTTTAATATTGACTACGCTGCTGTTTGTGCGGCCCAACTGTCTTTGGTAACTATTTTTGAATCATATGGTCTCACAATACACGTTAATTCTCCAACAAGAATCTCAAAAACATCATCCTCGACAATTGATCATGTGGTTTCCGATTTTCCACCCGCTGACGTCCATTCTACAGTTATTAGTGGGGGGCTTTCTGATCATGAAACGGTATATACCAAGTTTAGCAGTTTACAAACACCTCACTCAAAAACCCGACGATTAGGTAGGATTTTTTCCACTCAAAACTTTCGTAAATTCTATAATTCATGCTTGACTTCTGACTGGAGTTTTTCTTCTGGAGACATTGACTGTAATGTTAGTGATTTTCTAAATAGACTTGTATCTATTTTTAATAAAGCATTTCCTCTATTAAACATCAGGCCAAAACATAATAAACCTTGGATTACCAAAGGCATTCGCATATCTGCGAAAAATATGCGTTCTCTGCTATATATTAAAAAATTTAATGACAGTATCCCCATCTCTGATTATATCAACAAGTACAGAAAATGCTATATAAAACTACTCAAAGTAGCCAAAAAATCCTACTTTCATAATCGCTTAACAAGCTCCAAAAATATTTCAAAAGAAACTTGGTCAATAATAAACGATTTTCGAAATAAAACCAGTACAGCGGATCAAACCTTTTCTTTTGCTAACCCCGAAAATCTAAATGATTACTTTGTTAATGTGAGTAAAAATATAACCTCAACTATTTCGCCACATCAAGATCCAGTTTCCTATCTCTCTAATTCAAAAAATATGGCTGATACCTTCTTTTTAAGACCAGTTGATAAGACGGAACTCATTTCAACAATTCGTAGTATAAAAAGCATATCGTCCTGTAGTACAGATGGATTATCTATTAAAATTTTCTCAAATCTACCGCATAATGTTTTGGACGTCATGGTCTCGCTAGTAAATGATTCCCTTGAAAAAGGTACATTCCCTAACTGCCTAAAGACTGCCATCGTCATTCCTTTTCATAAAGGTGGAGAAAAATCTGATGCCTGCAACTATAGACCTATTGCCTTGTTACCAGCACTATCAAAAATTATTGAAAGACTTATAAAAGTTCGACTTATGCCCTTTCTCCTTAAATATAATATTTTATCGCAAAATCAGTTCGGCTTTTTGTCTAATAAATGCACTAGTGATGCCATATTTTCTGTGTTACATGATGTATATCTATCACTAAACAGTAACCTCTCCTCCGCCACCGTTTTCTGCGACTATTCCAAAGCCTTTGACTGCGTAAATCACGACATTCTATTAAAAAAATTAACTTTCTACGGAATTCGGGGTGTGTCTTTGAACTGGTTCAAAACTTACTTGGTAGGTAGGAAACAATTGGTTAGAATAAATGACACCGACTCTAGTTGTAAAGATATTGAGTGTGGAGTACCGCAAGGTTCAGTATTAGGTCCCATTCTTTTTTTACTTTTCATTAATGACATCACTTACTTGAAAATTAAAGGGAAAATTTTTCTATTTGCTGATGATACCAGTATTACTTGGAGCAGCTCTGATATTTCAACGCTTCATTCAATTATAACCGATGATTTACTTATAATCAAGGCTTGGTCAGACTCCAACTTACTTAGCTTTAACGTGGATAAGACTGTAGCATTATCTTATAAAGGAGTCATACAACCCTTGCTTTTGAATGAGAGCCAAATCAATATCGTAAATTCCGTGAATTTCCGTCCTTGTATACTGACTCCTTAAGGAAGAAACTAGCCTCAGCTTGCTTTGCAATAAGATCTGTTTCGAAGGAACTAAATTTATCTTCTACCAAAATGGCATATTTCTCATTGTTCGAGTCCCATCTTCGATATGGGCTTCCATTTTGGGGTTCTAGTACAGCGGCCCAATTTGATACTATTTTTAAGTTGCAAAAAAGAGCAATCCGTTATCTATTTGGTCTCAAACAAACAACTCATTGCAAGACCTACTTCAAAAATCACGGAATTTTGACGCTTCCCTCTTTATTTATTTTGGAAACGGTTTGTTTGATTCGAAAGCATCTAAACATTTTTCCCGATAGACCTGACCATGGCTACTCCATTAGAAATTCGGATTGTAACGTTTATTTGCCGATCCCGTCCACTCAGCTAGTAAAGAATTCTATTCTATATCGTGCAAAGAAACTTGATAATCACCTTCCAAGAGAAATTAAATCCGCAACATCCTTCATTAAGTTTCGTAAGGTGACAAAAATCTGTCTCTCAGAAAGACCATATTATTCAGTTGACGAGTTTCTTGATGTATAACAAAGAAACAAAATTAGTGTTGTTTATAATTACATTTGGGTGTCTCAAGCAGTGGCTACAATTTGTCTCATTTGTTGTTGTCTGTACAAATTATGTAGGTTATACAATAATTTTACTAATTTAAAATTGTGTTATTCTGTTTTTTACTATATTGTTTTTGTTTTATACTTTTTGTATTATTTGACTGATTTATTTTTTAGCTTTGTCCATAAAATTGTTCAATAATTTTGAGTGACAATAAAGCATATTTCTATCTATCTATCTATGTGTGTCGATCTGAAAATGTAATAATTCCATTATAAGATTTTCTTTGAATTTGGTGATAGACATTTTCTCATTTGCTACCTATTGGTGTAATATGTATGCGTTTACCAGAGCCGTACCAATAAGGAACTCAATTGCCAATTTGCGGTACCATTTTAGGCCTTTCCTGAGGGATGACGAATAGGCTTTCATTTGATCAGAAAGATCAATTAAAGCTTTAGATTTGTTATAATCGACAATTATTTTGGGCTTTTGTACGTCACCTCCTCTTTGTTTCACTGTTACGTTAAGTTGATCGTTGTGTTTAGTACTAAGAACTAGAACGTCCCTTTTATCTTTCCATTTTAGAACAACACATAGATTACTCTCGGCTGCGAAAACATCGAGCTTCTTTAACTTTTTCGATAGAAGATCTTTAGGGTTGAGCTTTCTATTTGTACACACTAGAGTGTTCTCTCCTGGTCAAGCAGATTTTTAGGAGTGTCAGTACTACTCCACTTACCACCGATTGACCTTAAACTTTTTCAGTACCGCAATATACGCTAAGGTTATATGTATACCCTTTATCAACACATAATTTGAAAAGCTTGATACCGAACTTGTGCCGTTTATGTTTTATGTACTGCTTAAAAGATAAGCGCCCTCTAAAGGACACAAGCGTCTCAATATATGCAAAGCTCTTCTTAAAGAATAATAGGGGCTTGAAATGTCAACAAGAGTTTATCGATAAGCGATTTTATCTTATGAAGCCGATGTACTGCGACCTGCGACATCTTTGTTATTATTGAAATTAGTCGTTTGAAGCAAGAGCTGAAATCCATTTCTGCTCATCATCGATTTTATTCTGTTGTGGTATAAAAATGATTTCTGCCAATACGCTTGAGTACACACTTTGAGTATCGCCGGTTTAGAATATCCGATGCCGAAATTTTTATAGATTCATTTCACTAATGTGTGAGAAAAACTAGCGCCATTTACGTGCGTACTTCATATGATTTGTTATCATTATGATGGAAACGAACTGCGTATAATGATTTCTGCTACTAAAAAAAGTAAGATATACTTTGTAGGTTTCGATTTGTAAGAAAATTGAACACTATTGCGTAAACTTTCTATTTTGAAAATAATTGATACTTTCATCAAAATCGATTTTTATCGGAGACTGTAGAGGGATAATAAAGCATATTTTATGCTTAACTTCGAAAAGCTTATAACGTCGATTATAGTAAATTATTTGTACACCGTCGGAGCTTCCAATATGCAGATTTTCAAACAAAATTTATTTTAAAATTTCAAAGCTCATTTAAATTTTCTTTATTACTCATACCTTTCCATTTTTCATTTTTGGAAAATACCTATTTGGCATTTTGTAATACGTGTAGTGTAAACATCGTTTTGTATACAAAACTCTTGAAAATATAATATTTAGGAAGTATGATAAATGATTATTAGGTTCTAAAACTACTTTCTTGTGGCATTTGTAATTTCGCGTCGATTACCAAAAATTTAATTATTATGTTGTATTGCTTACCGGAAGACCACACGGAAGAAAGGTGAAATGTCAATTTTTATTATTTTTTGTTCAGAGCAGCAGTATGTAGGTTTTTAGTAGTAGTTTTATGTGAGTCATTCAAACATGGGAAAAAGACGAATCCTCATAACTTAACACTTTGGCTACTGTGTATACCATTTCTGGTACACAGTTGATGTTTACCAGAAACTGCGTGTACCAAATTTGGTCACATGAAATGGTAATGTTTCAAGCTGTGTGTACATTTGGTGAACACAGTTCTGATGGTTTTAAATGCGTATCTAGGTTCCTACAGTTTACTGCTAAATTCTGGCGAAGCAGTTTGGGACTTAATCAACAGATGGCTGTACTATGACCGATTTTTTAAAATTATGGCGGAGCAGTTTGAGACTCCTTCAGCAGATGGCATATTATGGCCATTTTCTGACTTGCAGAAATTTGTTGTTTGTGCAATATTAGTCTTGTGTGTTTACAGTTCTAAAATTAGTACTTAAAATGTCAAATAAAAAATTAAGTGATGCTGAACTACGTGAAATAGCCGAGAATATGAGTGAAATGGAGTAGTATGAGTTTATTAGTAAAGATGATGATGATGATGCTATGGATATAGATGATCCAAATGATCAAGATTCGTGTTCTTCTTCCTCTAATTTAGAAATTAACAGTGATGGGCAAGAGTTAGAATTCGAATCTGATCTAGAATCTCTCAACAACGATTCTGAACCTGATAATTTTTTAAATAATCCTAATCCTAATGTCATTTGGAATAATTGTGCGGGTAATATATAAATTAATATTCACTTTTATAATTTTGTAGGTAATTTGAACATATTTACTTTCACGGAAGATTCAGGATTCTCCCAAAGTTTTTTTGCACAAAGGGAAGGAGATCATCCAATTCATTTTTATAAATTATTTATTGACAACGATATCTTATCACTTATTGCCGAGGAAACCAACAGATATG
The DNA here is from genome assembly GCA_918026665.1 of Diabrotica balteata. Classification (NCBI taxonomy): domain Eukaryota; kingdom Metazoa; phylum Arthropoda; class Insecta; order Coleoptera; family Chrysomelidae; genus Diabrotica; species Diabrotica balteata. Next base: position 85,288,630 of record OU898285.1, on the reverse strand, counting down.
CTGAACAGAAAATAGTATCAGGAATTACAAATGAAACATTAACAAAACCAGCATTATTGGGACAATGGAGAAACACAAATCAATCCGAAATTTTTGTTTTCTTAGGTCTTCTAATATGGATGGGTTTGGATCGTAAACCCACTTTGAAAGATTATTTTAGCACGAATATGCTGTACAAAAATGAAATTGGAAAATTTGTTCACATGTCCAGGATAAGGTTTGAGCTTCTTTTGTCCAATTTGCACTTCTCAAACAACGAAATTGCCTCAGATGATAGGCTCAAAAAATTCCTTCCCTTGCAAAATTTGTTAATCAAGAAGTTCCAATCAGCATATACTCCTGACAAGAATGTGTGTATAGATGAGACGATGATTACTTTTCTAGGACGACTGAGCATTCGCCAATATATACCGGGGAAGCGTCACAAATACGGTGTGAAATTATTTAAACTATGTGGAGTGAAAGGTTACACATACAATTTTAAAATTTATACAGGAAAAGAGCAAACACCTAATGAAAAGCCAATTGGTACAAAAGTGGTGCTGCAGGTTATGGAACCACTTTTACATTCAGGTCGCGTTTTTTGCACACATAATTATTACACTAGCGTGAATTTAGCACACGAACTTCTGAACAAAGATACACATTTAATAGGCACACTGAGAAAACACAGGAAGCATAATCCAAAAGTAGTAAGTGAGGCTAAATTAAAAAGGGGTGAATTAGTCATGAGACAGAGTAACAGTAAAATCATAATTGGAAAATTGAAAGACAAAAGAGATGTCATGTTTCTCACTACGGAGTCTGTGCCTGAAATAGTGGACGTGCCAACAAAAAGGGGTGTCGTGAGAAAGCCTTCCACAATCGTGCAGTATAATAATGTGAAATCATTTATAGATGTCTCTGATCAAAAAGCATCATATTCATCAGCAGTGCGTAGGGGTATTAAGTGGTATAGGAAAGTTTCAATTGAACTTTTGGTTAACACATCTATTATAAATGCACATACTGCATACGAGGCTATAACAAACAAAAAGATAAGTATCACTAAATTTAGAGAAGAAATCGCCTCAGAAAATTTTCGTAGTCAAAATATTTAGATGAAAAATTTGGATGATCGTCGTGTTAACCAAGAAAGAAATCACAAACTTTCCGAAGTGGAACAGAGAGGTCGTTGTACAAGATGTTATAAAAATAATAGTGCTAGAAATGGACGTAACTTTGCTATTAAAGAAACAAAACGTGTTAAAATACAGTGATAAGTTTTTGTGTACCAACTGCTTTTTTGACACTCATTACTGTCAAGCAAAAAAATGAACATTGTGTCCAAAAATGGTACACATAGTTTCTAAGAAGATAATTACGCATTTATTTCTGCCACAAACTGTGTGTACCATTTTTTGACACGGCCCTTACACATGATTTTTTTTTCAAAAAAAATACCTAAATGTTGCTATTTACATGTTTTTAGTATTAAATATTGTGAATTTTACCAAAATATAGTTTCAGTTTCTGACAAAAAACTTCAAATTTATAGCCAGTAGCCAAAGTGTTAAAACACGTTATAAAATTCTTCGTACAGAGTACAGGGAAGAAAGGCGAATGCTCCTCGCGTAAATCCGAGAAAGGTGGAATGTCAGTGCTTGTCGTGACGTCGGGGGAGTACACGCCGCATTTTGTTTAGTAGAAACATTTAGTTTTCAATTAGCCTTCATTAAATAAAGTGCGTGTTGTTGTGCTCGAAAATAACGGATAGTGAAAGAGATGATACGTGTTGCGAAAAAAAAAACACCAGAAAAAGGAAAATTACAGGTCGAATAAATGAAGTAATGAAGCGGTTAAGACAACAGAGCCATAAAACAGGTGACGATTGTCAATGTAAGAGACTTACGTGTTTTAAAACAGTAGATCAACAAAACCAATCAAACATTAGAAACAATGATAACCGTATGGGGCAATGAACAAAATATTTACTTGGAATGCCTAATAAAGTTAATGCCCGTAAAGCAAAGAAGAACCCGAGATGAAGCTACATCAAGATTGCATGATGCAACGTATTCTTTTAGAGTTAGAATAACGACTGACGTCCCAGTTTGTTTTAAAGCTTTTCTAAGCCTTCATGGGATTGGCAAAACACGCATTAACAAAACAACAGCTAGATGACGTTATTGAACACATAAAGCGTTTTAAAGGAAGAGAAAGCCATTGTAGTAAAAATAAAACTAAGAAAATTTACCTTCCGGATGACTTAAATATTAAGAAAATGTACACAATGTACAAATCCGATAAGGGCGCTCCTGTGTCTTACGAAACATATCGACAAATCTTTAATCAGCATTTTAACATTAGCTTCGGCTATCCGCGGAGTGATACGTGTAGTGCTTGGCTGACCTTAAGGTCCTTCACAAACTGAATGAAACAAACGATGCCTCTGAAAAACAAAAGATAGAAGTTGAGATAAAACGAATAACTTTGGCAAATAGCGTTCACAAATCCAAAGCGGAAGCATTTTATGAAATAAAGAGAAAGGCAAGGAAAGCAGCAATGCAGAATGTTAACTGTGAAGCAGTCGCTATGGATTTTGAAAAACAATTATCCACTCCAAATATTCCGACCAACGACGTCTACTATAAGGAGACAACTGACGCTTCACTCCTTTAACATTCATGTATTGTCAACAGGAAATGCTACATTTTAGACGGCATTTCAATGTGCACTGTGCTTCTACTTACCAAAAATCCTAAGCGAAAAAGGCGCATCTTTGAGAACCGTCATATTCGCTTGGAAATTTGAGATACGTCGAATCGGCGTAGGATTTTGTATTCTTTTTTAAGATGCGTCTAATTTTATTACCAATTTTTAGGCACTATGGAGTTAAACATACTCCATACGCCCGTAAACATAAACATACTCCAAGTTTATGCACCAACTGCTGACAAGTCGGATGATGAAATAGAGCAGTTCTATGAGAATCTCCAAGAATTACTTAAAATGACAAAGAGTTATGAAACAACATTAATCGTAAGAGATTTTAATGCCAAAGTGGGTTGTGGAAAAGTGGAACATGAAGTGGAGATGAATGATGGATACTCGAGGAGCCTACAAAAATAAAAATAATGAAAAATATAGGGAGATACATCGTCAAATCAAGAAAGAAATAGCTACCGCAAAAGAAAATTGGATGATAGAAAACTGCCAAGAGATCGAAGAATTAATAAAGAAACACGACAGTCAAACGCTTCACAAAAAAAAATAAAAGATCTAGCTGGAATGACAAAACAAAGACTCCCTTGTAGATTAACAAACGACGAGAATAAAACGATATGGGAATTAAGCGATCTAAACAACGTATGGGCACATTACATAGAAGAACTATTCTCGGACACACCACTAAACAACATAATATATAAAAACCATGAAACCAGTCCTCCTATATTAAAACAAGAAGTAGAGAGAGCAATCAAAAACGCAAAAAATGGGAAAGCCCTGGCCCCGATGACATACATACGGAAGTCATAAAGCTACTGGAAGAGAAACATTTAAATATAATCGTCAAATTATTTAATCAAATATATACAAGCGGTGAAATTCCACAAGACTGGTTAAAATCAGTCTTTATTCCCCTTCCAAAAACTAAGGGAGCAAAGAAGTGTGGTGATGTCAGACTTATTAGTTTAATGTCGCATATGTTAAAGTTATTCTTGAAAGTTATTCACCAACGCATTTATAAGAAATGTGAACAGGATATCAGTGACGAACAATTTGGCTTCCGAAATGGATTTGGGACACGGGAAGCATTAACCAATTTTATTATACTGCTGCAAAAATGTCGAGACCAAAAAAAGGATCTCTTTTTATGTTTTACTGACTATCAAAAGGCCTTCGACAAATAAAACATAATAAGCTGATGGATTGCCTTCACAAAAAGGGACTAGACGAGAACGATTTTAAAATTATCCAAACGCTGTATTTTAACCAAACTACAGCAGTTAGAACAGAAGCCGGTGACACAGAAATATTCAATATCAAGCGAGGTGTACGACAGGGGTGTTTATTGTCACCACTACTTTTCAATATATATTCGGAAGAAATCTTTGCACGAGCACTAGAGCAATCAAGAGAAGGTGTTAAAATTAACGGCAGAGTTGTAAATAATGTACGATACGCCGACGACACGGTCCTAATTGCAGAGAGCGCACAGGATCTCCAGACACTCTTAGATCGCGTCAGATCGATCGGAGAACAATACGGCCTCAGCATTAACGTCAAGAAAACAAAAACAATGATTGTCTCCAGAACATCCATCCATCCACCCATGGCTTTAAACGTGAATGGTAACATTATCGAAAATGTCGAGAAATTTCGATATCTAGGGTGCAGGATAACGAAAGATATAGATCCAGACATAGAAATAAAATCGCGAATTGAACAAGCAAGAAATGTCTTTTTAAAAATAAAACAAATGTTTACGTCCCAAACACTCAATCTCAAAATCCGATACCGAATGCTGAAATGTTACGTTTACAGCACCTTACTATATGGAATGGAGGCCTGGACCTTCAAAATCAACTCACTCAGGCGTTTGGAAAGTTTTGAAATGTGGTTATTTCGAAGGATGCTGAAAGTCCCCTGGACAGCGCATATGAGCAACGAGCAGGTCCTACACAAGATGGGTACCGACAGAGAACTCTTAAAAATAATGTAAACACGGAAAACCTCATATTTGGGACACATATACAGAAATGAGAAATACCAGCTACTGCAGCTTCTTATAGAGGGGAAGGTAGAAGGAAAACGTGGTCCTGGTAGACGGCAGGCGTCCTGGTTGAAGAACATTCGTGAGTGGACTGGTTTGGATTCTCAATCTTTAATAAGAAAAGCCAGGGACAGAAATGATTTTGCTGAGGTTATCGCCAACCTTCATTGAAGACCCCACCGAAAGAAGAAGAAGATGGAGTTAAAATGCGTCTTTTTCGTTTAGAAAATAGGTTAAACATCATATTTGGGGTCCTTAAGAACCATAATATAAAAATCGAAAAATTTTGAGATACGCCCTTTTGGCTTAGGACGGCAGTATAAGTGAAATCAAATGTTAACTGTGTTTCCTTTTATTTCGATATACTCTTTATGAGTACTAGAAACCAATTCGCCAAGGATTTTTGCTTAGTTGAGGAGATATGTTGTGGAATGCAATTTTTGAGTCTCTAATTACATCTTTGTCGACGTCTGTTTTGCCTTGCAATTCTTAGAAGCGAAATATTAAATCAGAAATTCTGAATTTGATTTCGATAATTAGTTTCCGGATTTATTATCAGATGTCGCTATTGCGTCCATATCGAAGCAATTTTAGTTTTGCTTCTATTACCACAGGAAAGATTGTTTTCGTGTTCAGAGCATTTGTAAATAGCCACTTCGAAGACCCTTTTAGGGTGAAATACGTATAAGTCTACTTTTGTGTTTTGAGCATATTCTTCATCTCTGCCATAAGAGGGGGGTACATTGGCCGTGATTCTCTGTATGGAGAAATGCCAACACAATCTTAATACATAAGAAAGGAGACCGAACAGATCTAAACAACTACCGTCCTATTTCCCTTTTGTCACAACTATATAAAAACTTCACAAGAATAATAAACAACCGACTATCCTATAAACTTGATAACTACCAACCAGTGGAACAGGCCGGATTCAGAAAAGGATACAGCACAATCGACCATCTACATACGCTTAAAATCTTAATTGAGAAAACCAATGAATACAACCTTCCGCTGTACTTAGCATTCGTAGATTATGAAAAGGCTTTCGACAGCATTGAACACTGGGCGGTTGAAGAAGCTCTGGTCAATAGTAGAATAGATTCAAGATACCGACAATTGATATATGATATTTACCAAAACGCAACCATGACCGTAATTCTGGACGACAAATTAATAACGGATAATATAAAAGTTTAACGAGGAGTCCGACAAGGCGATATAATTTCACCTAAACTGTTTACCTTGACCCTCGAAGACATAATAAAATCAACAGATTGGGAAAACAGAGGAATATGTATTAATGGAAAATACCTAAATCACCTTAGATATGCGGATGATATACTCCTGATCTCCTCGGAACGACAAGAACTGGAATTAATGCTGAATGAACTTCATGAAAAATCACTGCAAAAAGGCCTAAAAATTAACTTCAACAAAACAAAAGTAATGACAAACACGGAAGACCAAGAGGCAATAAAAATAAAAACAGAAAAAATAGAACAGGTAAATGAGTATATCTATCTAGGACAAGCAATCAGAGCTAATAGAGAAAATCAAACAGCCGAAATATCGAGACGAGTAAGAATGGGATGGGCAGCGTTCGGCAAACTTTCTTACGTTCTAAAAAATCAAACAATCCCTCTATACTTACGAAGCAAGGTATATAACTCCTGTATCATACCGGTGCTCACCTACGGAGCACAGACATGGACATTTACACAGGCCAATTTGGATAGGATAAGGAAGGCACAAAGAACGATGGAAAGACAAATGTTGGGTGTATCACTTAGAGATAGAAAACGTAACCAGTGGATCAGAACCAGAACAAAGACAGTAGACGCGATAGAACAAGCAGCAAAACTGAAATGGAAATGGGCTAGACACAATGAATGTCTCCAAGACGGACGATGGAACAATGCCATCGGAAAGTGGCGTCCATACAATGCAAAGAGATCCAGAGGCAGACCACAGATGAGGTGGAAAGATGACATCAGGAAACAAGGAGGTCCCACATGGCAGAGAACAGCTCAAGATAGGGAAAGATGGAGAGAACTGGGGGCGACCTATATCCAACAATGGAAGGATAGAGAATAGGTTCAAAAAAAAAATTCTTCATCTCTGCCAACCATTGGGACGTAGTTATCTTCCTCGTCTGCGTTGACGTACTATTCATCATTCCTATCAATCAATCTTTGTAATTAGAAACAAAATATATAATTCATGAAAACCTTTTCGTCCTCACTCTGTTAACAAAATAAATGAGTTTATCCAAGCTTAAACTGATTAAAAAAACTGTATAAAATTGCTGTTTGTGTTTTCAATCTAAGGATTTGACATCTTAACCTTGTTGGACGAGCCTTGGTGTACGTACGATTTGCAATGAATGATATCCACTTGTTATCTTTAATTGGTTGTGTAAACTTTCTAGTAGACATTATTTTCCGATTTACATAGGCAAGTGTGTGATAACGACGCTTGGATGATTTTGTTTGGATCTACTAACAGCTTAAACGTCTTTATATAGCTTTTTAACTGCATCTACATATAAACTGAGGAATTCCAATATCATAATTTATAATGACAGTTATTCTTTGCATTGAATTAGGCAGTTACGAGATGTCGATGTCATTATTTACTGTTAAAATTGGTTTATGTCGAACATGTGGCGTTTAGGATCATTATCGCTTTCCGGCAATTAATTGAATCCGTACGAGGAGATTTTGCATAGATGAGTAGATATTAAAGTGTAGAAAAGTGTCTATTTCAGTAATCTTAACATAGATGTTATCACATCATATCAAATACATAAATATACAGAAGAAAATCGCAAAGTGTTAAAAATCATTATTTACATCATTAATAAAGATGTATAAATACATAGCATATAAATCAAAGCAATAAAGAAATAATCAACCATAACAACAAACAAAAAATATACAACAAACAAGTGAAATTGATGTTATTAAATGAACCTTCAACTTTTAATGTTTCAATGGCTGATACTAGATTATTTATTATACTAATGTTTCTTTAGAAAAAACTATAGATAATAATTTATAAGTCAAGATATTTACTATTACACCGACAATATTATAGAAAACTATTACTATTATATTAGAAATATAATAAAAACCTATATAATTATTTAAACATTACATAATACAATATGTTATGTCTGTCCTTTTTGATAGTTTAACTTCTTATTGTAGTTCCTTCTATCGGAGGTTGGCTATCATCTCGGCTATCCATACCTTATTAGCAGCTGCTCTTCGTCTTCATGTCGATCTTTTACCCTTGATTTTCCCTTGCATTATGAGCTTTAATATCTCATATTTCACACCTCTGGTAATGGGGCCTTAATATTTCAGCTTTTTTCTTTTAATATCCTTTATGACCTCGCAATCGTTTTGTAGCCTTCTTAACACTACTCCATTTGTAACTCGTAGGGTCCATGTCCATGGTATTTTCGAAATCCTTCTATAGCACCCAATCTCAAATGATTCCAACTTTATATTATCCACTTTTAGTGCCCAACTTTCCATTCCATACAATAAAGTCGAGAACACGTAGCATCTTAAGGCTCATATCCTCAGCTCCAGAAGAAGGTCTCGATTAACAAACATTGTTTTCATTTTTATAGATGCTTGTCTTGCAATTTCAATGCGTGTCCTCATTTCTCTACCTTGTTCATTGTTTTCATTTACCCAGTTTCCCAGAAATTTGTAGTTATTTACTCTTTCTACTTGTTTTCCCTCGATATCTAGCCTTCCTACTGTATGTTGCTTAGAAATAATCATGCACTTGATTTTCTTAACCTTTAAAATAGCTTCGCTGTACATATTGAATAACAATGAGGACAGCATGCAACCCTGTCAACATCTCTTTGGATTTCTATAGTTTCTGTATCGATATTGTCGATTCTAACCTTTGCTATTTGATTCCAGTACATATTGACAATAACCCGTATCTCTCGACTATCCACATTCTTTTCTTTTAAAAGTTTTACGAGTTTCCGAAGTCGTACTCTGTCCAAATCCTTTTGATAATCTATAAAGCAGACATAGAGATCCTGGTTCATACCTAGTCGTCTTTGCGCGGGAACGTTAAAAGCGAACAGAGCCTCTCTCGTTCCTAATCGTCCTCTGAATCCAAACTGGGTGTCATCTATATCTTCTTTTACTTTTTGTATAGTCTTCCATGTATTATTTTGAGAAATATCTTAAGTGTGTGGCTTATTAAGGAAATTGGTCTGTACCGGAGCATTCTGTCGCATGTAGTTACTTTTGTAGTGCTACAAACTTGTAAAGCAACCAATCTTCGGGTATTACTCCTGTTGAACAAATCTACAAGTGTATGCAGTATTTCTTCGTCAATGCATTTAATTAGCTCAGTGGGTATCTGATCTGGGTCTACTGATTTTGTGGTCTTTGCATTTCTAATTGTTTGTTTTAATTCGCACATAATATTTTTCGGTCCTGTTTGTTCCTGTGGTTCTTCCTGTATCATTCTATCATCGTCGAATAGTTTCATTAGGTATTCTTGTCCAAATCTTAGTTTATATTTGATGTCTACAATGAGTTTACCATTATCATCTTTGAGTATCCCTTAGTGTGCTCGATTTTTGGTATTTGTTAGTTCTTTTCCTTTTCCCTGTCGGATCTTGGTTTCCGGATTCCATGATCAGTGACGGTTTGACTTTTTTGCGTATTTGCCATGATGAATGACTAGGGATATTCTGTTGAACCTTTAATGCAGTGGTTTCCCCTTGCCTTCTGCATTTTTCTGCCATTGACCAATTTATTGGTTCTTCCGCCTTTGGAGTCGATTTCTCAGCTCTTATACTTGATTATACTGGCAATCACTCGGTCCCTATCTGCGTTAACCAGTAACATTGATATTTTCCACCTTCTACCACGTGAAGGTCCTTCATCCCGATTAAGACCTTTCGGCATTTCCTATTCATCCCGATTAAGACCTTTCGGCATTTCCTATTCTCGCCAGAGCTTTAGAGGGTAGTTTAACATGAAATCCAAAAGTGATATCTCACCCTAAATATATATGGCAGGACTTCAAAATACAAGTGGTTCAGGATCGTATCTTAAATATCTGCCAATGGTGCATTTTAAAAACAACTTAATTTATAAAATATGATACATATTGGAAAGATCTTTTGATATCAGTCGTATTATATAAAGAATTTTGTTTTTGTTTTTTTTTTTGTGCAAATCAACTCCAATGTGTATCTTCCGTTGTAATTTTGTTCTTTTTCCAAAATACATGTACATTTTCAAAATCAAAAGAATGACTATTTTCTAGAGAATGCTTCGTTATGGCTGTAATAGTAGTTTTTAATTTGTTGGTCAGCCAGCTTGCTATTTTTGGATGTGCAGCATGTAATGAATTTGTTAATCTGTTGTTGATGATATTTGTAAATATCTTGTATATGATTGACAGTAGACTGATAAGTCTGTAGTTTTTTTATATCTTCTTTGCTACCTTTCTCATGAATAAGAAGTATGTATGTATTGTTATGATATGTAAAATCGAGAAAAATATTGGTTTGCTTAAAATATTTCAAAGTTCCAAAAAATTAAAATAATTCACATAAGTAGGATAATAAACAACAAACATTTCGAAGAATGAAAGTCTTTTAATTTTGGATTACCTGTATTGAACAAAACGTAAGATATGCAATAATTATTTTCTTTGTTAAAAAATATACTTGAGTGACCCGCATAAGCTTAAGTGAAATCCTAGACAATGGCAGCGGTTTTCCAAATAAATTTGTGCAGTAATTAGGACAATAGAATAGATTTTAGAAAGATATGTTTTTGTTAGTTCATAAAAATTTGTAGAAAAAGATTAGTTGTAAATAAGTTTTAGGAAATTTTATAATTGTAGGTAAAAATTTGTTTGTGTTATCGAAATGAAGAAATGGGAGATGTATGACGCGTTTTGATTGGATGACAGTGAAAAAGGTGGGATGGTTGGTTTGAGAATGAGACGTTAGTTAGTTTTGGAAGAAAAAAATGATAGTCAGTTGGTTTCCAAGGGTACAAGGCAAACGGCCGTTGTTCTCGGGTAGTTTCCCAGAGGTAGGAAGCAGTAGCAGTGAAAGTTTGTGAGTTTCGTTTGGGAGTTTCGTGTAGTTAGTGTATCTGACACAAGCTGATCCAGTAAAAGATGGTAAGTCATATTTTTCTACTTATATTCCAAGAGTCACTGTTCAGGCTAACGAGAGATTCAGTTTATCGTAAAGAGAAGATATTCCAAGAGTCATTTTTCACTCAGGCCAACGAGAGATTCAGTTTATTGAGAGGAGGAGAGGCTAGCATAATTTGAACGATTCGTGCATTTGAAGGAGATCATTAAGGACGATAAACTTCCAACAATTTGTTGTGAGATTGCTGATTACCTAGGGAGCTGCTAAGAGTAGATAGTATAGGCTACAAGGAACAAGGATTTGGACCACTCATCATCAGAGAGAGATAGTTTTGTTTTCTGCACTTTTTCTTTTATTGATAACACAATTTTTACCCTTACTTTAGAAAAGATATAAATATTTTGATTAGGAGATTTAGAATAATAATTGGGATTTTGAGATTTTATTTAATATTGTTTGTACCATTAATTTTGAAGGTTCACGTACGTAGAACAAAATTTTGAGAGTCATTATATGAGATATTGTTTATTGAAAACATTTGAGTGTGAATTTTATTTCATTATTTTTTACTTCAATATATAGTGTTATATCGTATATGTTTTTTTTTATTATTCCGGTATTCTTTGGACCTTACCTTTCACATGTAATGCATAGATATTGAAGCACGAATATAACCTGAGATAAGAGAATTAAAAAGTGTGATAGAATCATAGTCATATCATTTAAATAATTTTAATTAATTAATTAATTAATTAGCTAATTAATTGCTTGGCGCACTAAGACTTTAAATATCACAATAGTACGTATGTAAGCTGTATCCAGTGGTCTGGTATGCATTTTGATCTTAGGAAGTTGGTAATATACCTGCTAATAATTTCCAGGTTTTTTTGCCAGCGTATTTAAGCAGTTCCACTGTTATGCCATCCATTCCAACTATTTTGCCGCTTTTCATTTTTGTAATTGTCAATTTTATTTTTTCTGGAAGGACTTCTGATACATCATCTTGGTTACTGGTTGCTTATTCGAGAGTTTCAGTGCCTTTATATAGTTTGCTGTAGAATTCTATTATATATAATAAAAAAATATTGCTCGTGATGACTGTATTTTGTAGGTGCCAACTAAAAAAATCACTATTTACACAGCCCTACTTTAACTGAATATATTAACCCTAGAACCACAAAGTGAGATTGGTGGAACGATTTTCACAAGGGGGGGCCACCGGCGACCCGAAAATATTTTTCAAAATAAAAAAATTTTGAATCTTTTATAAACTTTACCAAATTTACCAAATAATTCGATTTCTAATCAGAAAATTTATTATTAGATAACAATAAGCAAAACTAGTATACAGTGAGTCAAAATATAAAAGTACTTATACTTGACACATTATTTACAATCTCTAAATTGGTGTTTTTCATACATATGTTTTTCAAAGTAAACACAAATATGGCCTCCTTCTTATCGTTACATCTTGGGCACAAATATCCCAAATAATTACAAATATGTTCTCTTAAAATTTTCGGAAGAATTTTTTTGTGGCTTCGCTACCTCAACCGGGAAGATAAAGACCGATATATTTTTTTTAATTATAGGTTGTGTAAACCAAACATAATTATTTCGATCCAACACTTCGGAGCAATTGTCTTCTAAATATTGGTTCATGGCGTTTTGATAGAAATCAACATCATCCTGTTTTTAAAATTCTGCCAAATCAAATATATATTCAAAACTGTCGTCTGGTAGTACATCATCTTCATCTTCACCTTCATCTAAAGAACATTTTCCTTTACATATGAAATTTTCAAGATCATTTTCTTGTGTAGCCACATCATGAGTCCGACAGCGATCTGTTTGCAAAGTATTTCAGTTTCATATCTAGAATTTGCTGATATATATTTACCTCCTACACCTAGTAAAGTCATCCACGATAAATCTTGCAGTTATTTACCATCATCTCCATTGCATATTTGTAAGCATACTTCTTCGCCTTTACCCATATACGTGACAATTTCTCTAATGATTTTATCATGTCCTGCCGTTTTTCCATTTTTTATTTTCTTTAAAATGCCTAATGGCGGGAACGAAGAAGAAGTATACTCTAGGTATAGGCCTACTCGTATATCGTAGGTCCAATAATAGAGGACTACTCTGCTATACTAAATTGTACTATAGTATTAAGGTAGATTAGTATTAGTAAATTACAATTTATTATTATGTGTTAACGCTCTTTTTTTCTATTGCAGGTTAAAACATCCAAATATCGTGCAACTTTTAGAGACCTTTGAAGATAAATCCAAGGTGTACCTAATTATGGAATTGTAAGTACAGTTAATTTTAGGTCATTCTTTCAATATATTATATGAAAACAGTTCTACAGTTAGAGTACAATCTGCATGTTCAATTTACTTGGTGGGATGAATGTTGTCATATTTGAACACTCTTTTTTTCAGTTTTTGAAACAAACATTGTCTTTCTAACCTTCATTTTGGCCGATCGATTTTCCATCTCTCTGAATTTGTTCATTTTTTTATGATATTTTAAAATAGTCCTGATAGACAAATACATGTATTATTTGTGTATTTACTTCACATTTTGCATTAATCATCTTCATATATTGAAAATTTGTCATGTCTCAAAAAATCAATTTGTTTAGTGAATGCCTTTTTTATTTGAGGAGTATTTTTATTCCAATTTTAGTATGTACTTTTTCTCTTATCTTTTTTAACACACTTAGTTTTATGTTTTTATATTTATATTGTTTATAGACAAAAAATATTATATGAAACATATTGAATGTTTCATATAATTACAAAGTTTACTTACAGGGTTACTGGTGGAGAACTCTTTGACAGAATTGTAGAGAAAGGTTCCTATACAGAAAAAGATGCGGCTGATTTAATAAGACAAGTTTTGGAAGCAGTAGACTATATGCACGAGCAAGGAGTTGTACATCGTGATCTTAAGGTATTTATATATTTGTCATTATTGAGAAAGAAAAACTCTACATTCGAATTGCGATAAACTCGGTTTCATCGTTCTTGGCGTGTGCCTGAAATAAGCTACTACGGAATTTTTAATATTCGTCTCTCTCTGATACACAGATGCGTAATTCAATTGTGCGAGTCACGTTCGTCATGGTAAAGTGCGATGAGAAGGGAATGAAGAGACCACTCACGTCTCCCAGTATTGTAGCAATAACACCGATGCGTTTGGCCGACACGGTGTTGGTGATAAGTTCGGCCTCTTTACGAATACAGATAGCTGGCAGTGACGTGTTTTTTTTAACGTTACCTACCCTGATCTGTGCAGGTTTGAAGTAGCTGATGAAATAGTTTTTATAAGTAAACAGTTTTTGATTAGTTAATAGTTTGAGCTCTTACTGTGTGGAATTCCATTACATAAAATAATACTCTCGACACCTTAAAAATTCCAGTTTATTATAAATGAACTCTCTCTCTTCCGATACTCATTGCAATAATGACTTGATATTTTATGTCGTTTTAGTCGATTTTAGTCAGTCATTGTTGGAATTTTTTCCGAACAGTTTTACTTATTATTTTTTGTTGTGAATAACTAATTGTTCTATTTAATAAAAAAAAATGCCGGGAAAAACGATAACAGGAGAAATGCGACAATGTGTAGTTCATTTATTGGAGTATTTTAAAAAAGAAAAAGAAAACAACGGACCTTTGCTTTCGTTATCATCGGTACATGAACGAGTAGCGGACGCTTTGAAAATCAGTCTTCGCACAGTGACAAGAATAAAGAGTGAATACAAGACAGGGGCGGCTCTTACTACACCAGGAAAGTCACGTAATGTACAAAAAAAAGACTAATGATGTCAGCGATACTATAAAAGGAGAGATTAGAAATGTACTGTATGGCATGAAAGCAAAAGGAGAGCACGTTACAATTAAAGTTCTAAATACACAATTAAGAAACAAGCATCTCTATGACGGTTCTGATACAAGTTTGTGGCGTCTTATGAAAAATTGTGGGTTTTCATACAAACTAGAAAATAGTAGACGAGTGCTATGTGAGAAACCATGTATTGTCTCTGTAGAAACGACTATATTTTTTAAGGCATTATATGAGAAATTTTTTAAGTCCAAGCCCACTTCAGTTCGTTTTTTTAGATGAAACATGGATATTCCTAAAAGGGGCATATAATCGTACTTGGCAAGATGACTGTGTGAGAAGCATCAGAAAAGGACACGAAAATACAGGTAAACGCTTTGTTGTTTTACATGCCGAAAGTAGGCAAGGAATTCTTAAAGATGCTGGATTACTGTTTTCTACGAAATCAAAGAGTGCAGACTATCATGATTCTATGGATAAAGAGTCTTTTAAAAAGTGGGTCTCCGAAAAGCTGATACCAATGTTGGAGGAACCATCTCTAATTATTATGGATAATGACTCATACGATAGCTCTTTAATAGAAAAGTTACCGAATGCCAGTTGGAAAAAATCGGACTTACAACAATGGTTACGAGCGAAAAAAATAATTTTTGACTACGATTCGGGCAAGACAGAGCTATTGAGTCTTTGTCGCCAGAATAAACCACAAAATACCAGGTACGTTGTAGACGAGCTACTTCAAGAACATGAGCATCAGGTTTCGAGATTGCCTCTATATCACTGTCAATATAATCCGATTGAGTTGGTCTGGGGCATTTCTAAACAATACTATGATCGTTATATTGGAGAACATGGACGTGGAGATGAAACAGTGAAAAAAGTTTGGGGCGATGGGTCACATATGATGAAAATGAAAGTAGGATTATCATCGATTTGGCGGAAGATTCCAATGATGAAGACAGTTCCAGTGAAGACGCTGACTGATTAGCTAATTAATCAAGGTCAGTACGTTGTAACAGTTCAGAATTGTGCTACAGTGCTTAAAACTTAAAAAATCTGTATCATTTTTTAATTAAAGTGGGTTAAATAATTAACACTTTTTTGGGTATATTTCAAAATCCTTTTAAAATGTACTTTTCGTTATATCCTGTCCTATTGTACTGCAAGCTAGAAAAATCCTTCTTCGCAATTTATACGTATATTCCGTTATTAGAAATTTAATGAAAAATAATTTATAATTTTCTTTTATAACTATTATTTTGTTTGACATGCTACATTTTGCTCCGCCATTCGAGGAGGTAAACGAATCGAGCTTAGACAAGGAAAGACAGATGAAACAACTTATTGCAAGTATTTTTACACGCACACGCCAAGAACGATGAAAACGACTATACTAAGTTTTTGATTAACACGTTTTTTTTCTTTTCTTTTCAGACAGTTTCTTTAATCTAGTTTTTATTTTTCACGTCTTAGTAAGACATAATAGAGTTTTTTTTTATAATGTGTACTTATCATCAATATGTTAAAAATGACCCGTATGTTCGCAGTCCACTACGTTATATATTATGTATGTAAATTAGTATTCACACCAATCATGGAGTTATCGTAGTATTTATATTTGTGGAATTTTCCCGACAACATGGTTGTTCTATAAATGAAACGGTTTGTCATTGTGGTTAAACACGCGGGTTTACTACAACAAACATTTTTTACAATAAATATACACATTGTATAAGGTTAATAATAAAACATTTATATTTCACATACAAGGTACGTGCGAAAAGTAAGCATAAGTCATCTTAGGAGTCGAAAAATAAATATTCGTAAATTTGGATCTAATGTTCTGAAACTGTTTTCTTGTTGAATTTATACTAACCCAGCCATCTTCCAATACGGGTTTTTTGGGTACTACATACCTAAAACTCAGAGCTACAGCCAGAAATAAGCAAATCAGAAATAAAGAAGGCATTGAAAGAAATAAAAAACAAAAAATTGCCTGTAAAAGATGAAATAACTGCAGAGATGCTGAAATATGGTAGAAAAGTGGTAATTAATACTCTACATTCTTATATACAGAGTGGCCCAAAAGTCTGGAAACGGCTAATTATCTCGTAAAATGCTAATCATAATTGTACAACATTTGAGGTACACCTATTTTTGGATACGGAGATTCCATATTTGATATTTACAATGTTGTCAGATTTGCCGTTTTTCTTATATTATTAGTAACTTTGTTTTTTCAAATACATCATCCTGTATATTCAGTCATTATTGGAATCTCATATTCAATACGAGTTCAACCATATGTAACACTTATGATTTTATGTAATCTGGAAGGTCATAAATACATAAAACCGAAGTCTTGCAACGCCTAAATTGTTTCAATAAATTTTTTAATACTATTTTCAAATACATTAAAACGTAACAATTGATGGTATAGAACATTTTTTACATAGTGGTTACATTGTTAAGTGTTCAAAATGTGCTCAATTTGTGAGTTGACAGCACCCTAATCGATGGTAGAAGGCGTCTACCATATTTCTCCATGATTGTCTAGAAATTATTCGAGATTCATTGATAATTCGTTGCCTTAGCTCTCCAAGACTTGCTGGTTAAGTTTTGTAAACTGAATTTTTCAAGTATCCCTAATAAAAATAATCTTTAGGATTGAAATCGGGTGAACGTGGAGGCCATTCAATTCTACCTTGTATACCAATTTATCGTCCAGGAAATATCTCATCTAAATAACGCCGAACATTTACACCAACTATCTGACGTTAAATTTCTTTCAACAAAAAATGACCCAATTGAATAAGTAACTACTATATCTGACCATACATTTAATTTTTGTGGTCTTTGAGTATGGTTTTCACGCATTCAGTCTTCAGTGTGAATTTACGTCACACCATTACCTTAAATTGTGTCGATTACACTTCCACACAGTGTAAAAGTTGCTTCATCGGAAAAACATTCTGTTAACGAAATTTTAATAATTTTCAATTTTATCCATCATTACCTCAGTAAAATTCTTGCAATAAGTTAATTTTGTATGATTTAAATTTATTTTTACGTAATAAACGTAAGACTGAAGAATGACCTACATCATGTACTTGTGCAACCCTGCCTGGGGATGTATATGGATCTTCAACCAAACTTTGCTTATATCTGAAGTTTTGTTGTCATTGATAACTCGTTTCGGTCAACCTGATCGGTATCTATCTTTTACTTCTCCAGATTCCTCAAATCGCCTTACAGTTTTTTGTACCGTCGTCTTATGAATAGGAGAACGGCATTTTAGAGAAGCAATTTAAATTGCAGAACTTTTTGAACCACAACTACTGTCCATTTTAGTTCATAATTTAAATGGTGAACAAATGTCAAAATCACAGCATTTTCCATTTAAATATTTAAATTTATTAAAATCTACATATTTTGCACTGTTTTATGTATTTAAGATCTTTCAGACTACATAAAATCAATTGAACATATGGTTGAACTCGTATTGAATAGCTGAACTCGTGTGAAATTCACACTGAATGCGTGAAAACCATACTCAAAGACCACAAAAATTAAATGTATGGTCAGTTATAGTAGGTACTTATTTAATTGGGCCATTTTTGATCGAAAGAAATTTAACGTCAGATAGTTGGTGTAAATGTTCGGCTTTATTTAGATGAGATATTTCCCGGGCGATAAATTGGTAGACAAGGTAGAATTAAATGGCCTCCACGTTCACCCGATCTCAATCCTAAAGATTATTTTTATTAGAGGTACTTGAAAAATTCAGTTTACAAAACTTAACCAGCAAGTCTTGTATAGCTAAGGCAATGAATTATCGATGAATCTCGAATAATTTCTAGACAATCATGGAGAAATATGGTAGGCGCATTCTACCATCGATTAGATTGCTGTCAACTCACAAATGGAGCACACTTAATAACGTAACTATTATGTTAAAAAATATTCTAAACTATCAATTGTTACGTTTTAATGTATTTGAAAATAGTTAGTATTAAAAAATGTATTGAAACAATTTAGGCGTTGCCAAACTTGTTTTATGTATTTAAGACCTTCCAGGCTAGATAAAATCATAAGTGTTACATATGGTTGAACTAGTATTTAATAGGAGATTCCAATAATGACTGAATATACAGGGTGATGCATTTGAAAAACCAAAGTTACTAGTAATATAAGAGAAACTGAAAATCTGGCAACATTGCAAATACCAAATATGGAATCTCCGCATCCCAAAATAGGCGTATCTCAAATTTTGTATAATTATGTCTAGTAATTTACGAGATAATTAGCCGTTTCCAGACTTTTGGGCCACTCTGTTTATATAAGGTCCATGAAATTAGACCTTTCTCAAAGACATAAAGAATATTTATGTTTACATGACTTTATTATATCACTAAAAGGCTTCCAAGAAAAGAATTAAACCAGATAGAAGTTCTAGGTACATGTAATTGGGACCGTTCAGTAACATATAATTATTCTCACTCTTTAATATTTTGTATTGTATTGGTATTTGATATTTTGGAAAATACGCTTGACAATTAATTGCTATTTTAAAAATCCATTTTGTTAAACTTATCAATATTTAGAACTTAATAATTCTTTTGTACAATAAAAATAGTTTGTTTGTTCGGGTAAAACGTATTACGAAGATATTATTGTTTTTATATGTTCAAAATTATTGAAAAGTAAAAAATCGCCTTTATTCAGTATACATAATACATTTTAGGTGTATGTGCGCGCCACTGTCGTTTAGTTAAAATTTCAGTATCCAATCACCAACTTCAAAGGCGGTTACAATTTCGACATGCCTCATAATATGCAAGTTAGATGCCTTCCCCTAATGACGGAACCTTTACCAGTATTAAAATCCACGAACACCATTCTCGCAAAACACGAAAAAAAGCAACAAACAACGACACGCCCCCTCACGCCGAAACCAGTGGAGGGGAAGCAAATAGAAAATATAAATATGGCCTCCGTAAAATTTTTGACTGTATAAATGAATAAACTAAACTTTCCTCGTACGTTTAATGTTGTTTTTTGTTGTTTTATTCAGATAACAGTTCTTACATAGACAAATAGTCATTTTTGGACTCCACATTGATGAACGGGTTAATAAATAATGAGTTACGTTTAAATAATTAATGGATCGTTAGTTCCAGTAATGTTATTGATTTATATTAATATTTCAGCCGGAGAATTTGCTTTACTACAGCCCAGATGAAGACAGTAAAATAATGATTAGTGATTTTGGGTTATCTAAAATGGAGGATTCTGGCATAATGGCTACGGCATGTGGAACTCCAGGCTATGTTGGTGAGTCTGTTTAATTTTCAAGTAAATGTTAGTGTGCTTCATTAACCAACAGTATTTCATTGTGTATTCGTTAATCATGCAGTTATTAACCTCCTCAGTCACAGGAAATTTTTTGTTTTTTAATTTCTATATCGTGGGCTTAAAGTTAAAACTGACTCAAGTCTAAAACATCAATTTTCATTAAATACACTTTTAAGCTGACCCGAAATTAATAATTTATAATTTGCAAAAATATGATTGTTTAATATAAGTTTAATTTATACTGTTATTTGTTTTATAATTTGATCTTTTAATTTAACCGTTATAGTCCTTTTCCATCATATTGATAGCACATTATGTATGCAAATCCTCAACAGGTCAAAAAACCATAGGCGTCACCCTATACTTGTTTTGAAGTAAATAAAAAAAAATTAATATTTTAAGATGCCGTTAACAAGTCATTATATTTTAAAAAATCTTCTGTAAAATATGTGTCCACTAATCTCACTATACTTTTTTTGTGCGTAAAAAACGTCGGTATATATGCCACACGATTATTGTTAATTATACACGGGTGATTAACGAGAGAATTCAATGTTTCACGAAATAAATTAATGTAAACAGTAATTTAAAGGTGATTATTGTTTTCTATACAAGTTATCGCCTGACACAAAAAGAATACCTTCTTTGAACGATTACCTGGAATTACTGATAAGGCTTCACTAATGAAAGTTTAAGTAATTTTTATGCCACATTACAGCTTATGCCAATAATATAAATTAGAAATTGTTTGCATCTTCCATTTAGTTTGTAGATGTAGATTGTTCGTGTCTTACCTACCTACGTTTTTGGTGTCAATATTTAGTTATTTGCATTTAAAAATGACGTCGACAACAGGTTTTATCCCGGTTAAGTGTAGTTTTAAGGGTGCCTTCAGTCTAAGAGAGAAAAATATAATATTAAATGTACACGATGCACTTGTACATCAACGTCCTTTAAGTAATGTTCGTGAAATCGTTAACATGTGTTCAAATATGACAGGGGTTGGAGAAGCAACGATTTATGGATTCCTAAAAGAAAGAAAAGGAGGAACTGTTTCATCTCCCAAGAAGAGTGGAGGGAGTAAATCATTGGAAATTGAAGAAATACATAAAAACATGAAAAGACGCAGCGTCCACTCATTTTTTTTTAACAAAGAATTTTCAACATTGGACAAAATCCAAACATTAATTAGAGAAAACGAAGAGTTACCAATCATAAGCAACAAGAAATTATGGGGACTATTGAGAGAGATGGGATTTCGTTGGCAAAAGAATAGAAGAAAATCCGTTTTAATTGAAAAAGATTACATTGTATGTTGGAGACGAGATTATCTAAGAACTATTAAAAAGTACCGAGAAGAAGGGAAAACAATTTTTTATTTGGAGAAGACTTGGATAAATGAAAGTCATACTGTACCATATCTATGGGTTGATACAAATGTGAAAAGTTCCCGTCAGGCATGCATCGAAGGTGTATCTACTGGAATAAACAATATTCCCGTTGGAAAAGTACGCAGACTCATAATAACCCATATTGGAAACGAATACGGTTTTGACAATGGTGGATTATTAAGTTTTGCCTCAAAATCAACCAAAGATTACCACGAGGAAATGACTGCTGACGTTTTTGAAGAATATTTTGAGCAAATGTTGGATTTCATTCCAAAAAATTCTGTCATAGTCATGGAAAATGCTAGTTACCATTCAAGACTAGCAGAAAAATTGCCAACAACGGCATGGAAAAAAGGAGAGATAATCGAATGGTTGGATAAACACGCAATTGAGTACAAGGAGAATTCGACAAAAAAGGAATTATTACCTATTGTAAGGCAACATAAAGCAGCTTATAAAAAATATATAATTGATGAAATGGCATTAAACCGTGATGTAATTATTTTACGTTTACCCCCATACCACTGATCTGAATCCGATAGAAAATATATGGTCTCAAGTAAAGGGTGAAGTCTGACGCAACAACAAAACTTTTAAATTAGAAGACTTACAACAATTATTAGAACATTCCTTGTCAAAAGTAACTCCAGAAAATTGGAAAAATGCTGTTAGTCATGCTCACAAGGAAGAAAATAAAATGTGGAATTTGGATAATATGACTGATGCAATGCTGGAACCGGTAATAATTAACATTGGAGTTGAAGATTCCTTAGATTCTGAAGAAAGCAGTGAATCTGAAATGGAATTTGATTAAAATAATATTCATTTTTTTACAAATCGACCCCTGTTACGGCCACAAATTATTTTATATATAACCAATAAAATAAACATCTTACATTTCTTGCAAATTCATTAGTACCAGTTAATCTCCATCACTCCGACACTGGCAACTTTTTTTAGGTATTAGTAACCGTCAAAACTATTGTATTCTATTCTGCTTCAACCTTTAT
The DNA here is from genome assembly GCA_918026665.1 of Diabrotica balteata. Lineage (NCBI taxonomy): Eukaryota > Metazoa > Arthropoda > Insecta > Coleoptera > Chrysomelidae > Diabrotica > Diabrotica balteata. The sequence continues at coordinate 85,266,097 of OU898285.1, read as the reverse complement.
ACCTGGTGGTCATACTCAATTTAAAATTGTTTTCCTATATACTTCTGTAAACTTGTTGACAAATATCTATTTCAACCAGGTTGAATGTTCGAATAAATGAACTTTGATGGTACACAAGGCAAATATCGAACACAGTATTTAATCAAATCTTGCCCAAGTACTTTCGATCACAAGATCATCTTCAGGGGCATTTCGTCAGTTGTGACCTATCCAGCAGTAACAGAATGAATAAATATCTATTTGTCATTGAGTCACCCGTATCAACAGTTTAGGAATTTGCATACACAATGTGCTATCAATATGATGGAAATGGACTTTAAATAAAATAAAAAATAGCCATTGTTCTTTTCTTTTGTATACGAAGAAGGTTGCGTTTCGATTTAATTTGAGTCTCTTACCACTCCCTGACACGTGTTTCTGGGTCTACCCGTCATCAGAAGGCTCAAACCAAATCAAAACGCACCGATTACTCTGGCAATTACATGAAAATAGCTGCCAGAGTATGCAACTCTACTCGACGCAATGAGTACAAGAATGATGGTAATTTATATGGGTAAATTGATGGTGCATAGTGGGATATAATTTATTCCAGAACCGCTCTGAATGGCTTGATTAAGCTTGGGTATACAGTTTACTTTAATTGCTGTGGACGTATCTTCATCTTTCCTCACTAGACTTTCCGCTCATAACCCCCAGGCGGAGTTCACTAGCACACTAGCATTGTCATTTTAAAATATAATTCCAAAACTTTTTTCTTCTACAAAATTATTCTAAAACTAATAGTTTTTGAGATATTTGCGAAAATATTAGGAAAACATCGAATTTTTTAAATTTTTTTCATGCTTCGTTTAATAAAAACTTAAGCCCACATTTTACAACTCACGACTAGTGTAATTATCATTCGTAGTGATGTTTTCTAGCGATTTATTCAAAATACTGGGTTTATATGCTTCACACCTAACTCAAAACACATACCGCCTGGACTAACATACCATTAAATGATTGGGCATACTCATCGTAACTTCTTTTACGATCAGCGTAACCTCTCATCAGAATCTTCAATCTTCCCTGTTCGAGTGAAATGCAAAGTGTGACAAAATATCACTATTAACAACATTAATGACACCATTAATAATAGTGCCATCATTAACTGTATGTTCAAATAAAACATTAACGAAGTATAAGAATAGTTTTTTCTAATATGTGTTATGTTTGGTATATTTAGCTCCAGAAGTACTTGCTCAGAAACCATATGGTAAAGCAGTAGATGTCTGGAGCATAGGCGTAATATCCTACATTTTATTATGCGGATATCCTCCATTCTATGATGAAAACGATGCAAATTTATTTGCCCAAATTCTTAAAGGTAATTATTTTTCACTATTTTGTCATTACAATTTTAAAAAGACGATTTTCCTACTAAATCCGTCTGCAGCAAACATTGTATTTTCTATTTTGTCTATTTGTAATGTACATAACAGGGAAGAATTTTCAATAATAAAGATAAAATTTATTAATGAAAAACATTAGTAAATTTTTTTTAAACGTAAAATAGAATAATTTCTTTAATGAAAAAATATTATTTTAAAAATGGTTTGTAATCTAGTAGAGGAAATATCAAATAAAGAATGAATGTTTAATTGTGTGGTATATCAATCAGATATTTGATAAAAAAGTAGTGGTAAATATAGGAAGCAAAAAAATAGGCTAATAATAATGTCATAATAGTAATATACTGAACTGTTTTTATAAATCTAATTTATTTATGTAATCTACATAGAAACACTTAAATATTAATTTATTTACACATATATTTTATTCACACCGCTAAATTCACACATGTAAGACATTCACACCGCTTACAATTTCAATAGCCATGCGAACAATCTATTAATCGACAACTGATTTGTTTATCTAGAAGTTTGTGCCCGCTTCTTTGACCTTCGGTCGGAACGCCAACGAATTATTCGACCCTCATGTGGAAAGTTTCAATCGCAGGTATAAGAGGAAACCCGTGGGTATTACCTGCTAAGGCTTCTAAAAAATACTTTACAGCAGAAAAATATGTGTCGGGACTGAAACTGGAACGGTGTGCTGGTATCGGCAACTGGACCCTCTTTTACAACTTCCAATTGTATAAAAATGACAAGGGACGGTTTTCTCTCCGCACCAGTAACTATGCGGAATGCAACAGACTAACACCTGGACTTCGTTGTCTTTAAAGATCTCATCCACCATACTTCGGGTAACTCTCCAATCCAATTGGCGACACTCCAACTTTGGCATGGGTAACTTTTGCACGTCGGACTCTAGTACGTGCTCTCTCAATTAAAGTAAGGCTTCAAATACATCTCGGTAGGTAGATTGGCCACGGGCAGTGTCTTTTGTTACTAGGTAAAAAAGGTAACGTGATGTATCTTGGAGTTTCAAAGCTTTCCCGGGAGCTGGCACTTGGCATTGAAGTTCTGCAACTCAACCGAACTTCCTTCGAAAGACGGATGCCAACCCTGGTGCGTCTTGGATACTGGCCGAGATGGTAAGGGGTAACACCATGTCTTGCTTTACCGGTACCTCCATAGGCACCCATGAATTCCTCAAACGTGAGGTCAGGCACATCTTGGACTTGGTTTACTTCCACTTCTTCATCTACGTCGTGGTCACCTTCGAAAGACGCCAGCCGGTTATGGTGTACTATCATCGGCTTTCCCCTCGGAATCTTGCTTATTCCGTAGATGACATCGTTGATCTTCTCAATAATGAGGTATGGACCTTCCCTAAAACTTCTGCAACTTGGGAGAATAACCTTTTCACTTCTTGGGATTATAGAGCCAGACTTTGTCGTACTTCTTAAAGCACCCCTTTTCGGCTTGCTTATGATACCATTTCTATGACTCTGGTTGGTGTCTGGCCTGTTAATTCGTTAACAGCAGATCTGTAGGCCATTGTGAAGAACGGAAGATATTGGTCCCAGTCTCGCTGATAATCGGACACCATCTTTGTCAAATACTTGCCAACTGTCTTATTCATCGGTTCTACCATACCATCCGATTGTGGATGATATGCTGTAGTTCTTGTTTTCTTCATGCCTAGTCTATCACATATTCCTTGGAATAGATTGCTTTCGAAGTTCCTTCCTTTGTCACTATGGATCTCCAAAGGCACTCCAAATCGGCTGATATATTCTTGGATCAACTTATCTGCAACGGTGGCGGCCTTCTGGTCTGGAAGTGCGTAAATCTCTAACCACTTAGTGAAGTAATCCATTACTACCAACATGTAATTGCCTTCATTTTCACTTTCTGGAAATGGCCCAGTGATGTCCAAAGTTATTCTGTCAAACGAGCTTGTCGTGTCAAGTTACGACAGGTTCATTATTGTCTTATAAGAGAAGTAAGTGTGCATCACATGGCTCCGTGAATCCTTGCATTTATTTCATTTTAAAACATGTATCTCTTTCTAATGTTTATTGATAACCTTTTAAGCCAAAAATGTCGAAGTTATATATCATAAAAGACACACAAGAAATTTCAAAATAAATATTTTTTTAGAAATTGACAAATGTTAACAATCCCTAATAAAAAAAATGCACTAAAATAATAATAATTTTGCGACGGAATTAGTAGCGAAAAATTATGCAAATACAGAAACTTTACGTATATGATTTCCAGGTGAATTCGAATTCGATTCTCCATATTGGGACGAAATAAGTGATTCTGCGAAAGATTTTATAAGGAATTTAATGTGCGTCAATGTTGAAAAAAGATATACTTGTCGTCAAGCGTTAGGTCATCCATGGTATGTTAAAATATCACTCTTAAATGTATTTTTTATTTGAAATTTCTTTCAGGATTTCCGGTAACGCTGCTAGTAATAAAAACATTCACGGAACTGTATCAGAACAACTTAAAAAGAATTTTGCAAAGTCTCGTTGGAAGGTAAGTTTTTGCATAGTGAGCAATTAACTATTTGTAGTTTAAATGACCTTATTAGTACAAACATGTGTGTTGAATAATTTAAGCCACTGTTCCGCACAGCTAACCAAAAGTGCCGTAAGTAACAATAGTAGGATGTTGAGAAAACTCTACATAAAGCTTAGAAGGATGCTGTAATTTTAAATATAAGTTATTAATTGTTTATTCTTAAAGTACATTTATGTTAAACACATATGAAAATTTTTATTGTATAATTCTAATTTTTAATGCAAAAAAAGTTGAAAATATAAAATGGTGTCGTACATGTGGCAGTCTTCCTTAGTAATGTGAATAGCTATATTTGCCGTATGTACTGCTTTACGTTTTTAATAGTTTGTTGAAAGAACACAGCATTTAGATATTTTATAATCTATTAATGTAAGAAAAATAAACTTAATATACAGTCTTAGGAATGGATTAACTTAGCACATTTTCTAAAAAATATAACCAATACTTTTACATAAGTAGAAGGAAAGTCACAATAGGTTCAGTCTTTTGGCTGAGATGTTTTTAGGCAAGTCTTTCCAAAATTGTTTTCGATTTTCTGGCAGTACTTCGTTTTGGACTTACGGCACTTTTCCGAAGTTGAGCTTAGCTATAAATCCGGGCATACAGATTCTTTGACTAGTTCGAAATCTGATTCTGATGGTTACTAAGTCTGCATTATGTGCCAAAACTGTTCGTAGAAGCAGTTCTTTAAAGAGTAGAAAGGTTTATGCAATATATTTCTGAGTATCAATAATTCGATTAGTGTGTCTAACTAATTTTTGAAAGTCTCACTTTATTTTCATTCAACTGTATCTTATATTATTTTAGCAAGCTTATCATGCAACAACGGTGATAAGACAAATGCAAAAGATGGCTTTGAGTAGTGGTAGCGGTGGGAAAAGTCCAACCCCCCAACGCAGCATGTCATCTCAGTCCGGTGGAACTCCGTGCGGAAGTCTAAATGGTGCCCAGGACAAGTAAATCCAGCTAACAATTAAGAAAAACTAGTTCACTTGCGTCTTAATACTGCGCTTTCAAAAAATTAAAGTCATGTTCTTAAAGCCTAGGGAAAAGATACTTAGATTTACTGAGCCCTTGCAAACTCTCACATTAAAATAAGTGGCTAAATGAACTTGTAGGTGTAGAGGTCTCCAAGTATATTAATATTTTTATTTAATAGCACATCTTATTGTCTACTTTTTAAATAGATAATAAGATAATGCAGAATTTGTAAGGGGCAGTAGAGTAAGTATTCAAATCCGCTGTTGTTACAATATCAGTTATGTTAAATGCATTATGTGAATTATAACTGACATTCAATCGGTGAAAGAAAATACTTACAGTTGGTTTGTTATAACCTGGGTTCCACAGTTTTAGCCCATTTTCAGATCCACGATAAGAGGTTCATCAACATCATTAGCTCGACAACCCTTTCTGGGACTGAGATTGTTCTATTGTTGTCCGCCATTCTCATCTGTTCCTTGCTTTGTTTTTCCAGTTGGTACTCTTGGGGAGTTTTCAGAGTTTTTCTGCTTTTCATATATCTTAATTTGGGCGTTCATTTTGACCTTCTCCCCACTTATTATTTTCTGTGGTATTTCGTTCTGCTACACCCGTTCAAAATTTCCTATCCAGCGCAAACATCCAATCTTTATGGGCGACGTGCAAGTACTTGGAGGGGATACGAGAAACGATCGTGCGCGAGTAGTGGAGAAATCTTGAATTTTTTACTGCACATTTCATAGATTATAGATTTCATAAATTCATATTGTCAATTGTCATATTTCATATTCGTTTTGTTTATTTACACCTCCTGTCACTAAAGAAAATGGGATTTTGGAAATGCTGTGTTATAAATTGTAAAAATACAACAAAAAATTGTCAATTTAAGTTTTATTCGTTTCCAACTTCGAAGCACAAAGCTACTACAAAGAGAAAAGTGGATTTATATCATAAAAAAGCATAAGTAACATAACCTAAATTATGCATTATTCTTGCGCCCGATTTTAAAGTCAGTTTGAAATAAATAATAAATAAAAGTTAACTTTTAAGTGTAAATTTTAGTTTCATAACACTCACTTAGAGTTCATTTTAACCCAAAAATCAAGTTTAATGTTTGAATTTTATTTTTTTGAAGTTTACAAAAATGCATCAAGTTCAAGTTTTTCTGAAGATGCATTAAGATATATTCGCTGTCCAAAAGTTTACAGGGAAAGAATTAATTGTTCAAACCAATATGATGATATCATGGGCTTAACCTGCTAATTTATGCATTAGCATTATTTATGGTAATTTATTTTTCTTAATTCTTCCACTCCACATAATTCTTCCATTCTTTTTTGACATTTGCCACTACTAAAGCTTTTCCCTTTGACTCGTGCTTGGTTGAAAAGTTATTTGGTGATTTACTTTCTCAAATCCAGTTTTTATTATTGCATCCATATTAACAGTAATGCTGTAATTCAATAATATATTTATTTGTACTTACGCTACATCAACGTTTACCTTTTAATAACATACCGACATAACCTCAATCTTACTTTTTCTTCTTATTCTTTTTTGGGGCCACGTCCTTGACAGTTATCCGGTAACCTTGATCTAACATGAAAGCGCAGTAAATTTGGCTGATTTACGACACCAGGTGTCGCTGTTCCGAACTTGCACGGTCCCTATAATGTCAGATTCTTTGTGTGCTGTGTATAATTTAAAATTGTATCTTCTCATCGCTTTTTGACAGTTACCATATCTCGGACCCATAAACAAGGACCAGTCTTATCAGGATTTTGGATATTAGGCATTTAATTTTTATTAGCAATATCTATCCTTCTTTTAACCAAAGTATGTAAAACTTTTTTAACAGTTTCAGTGTTGTAATTATGATAAAAGTTTACTTAACCAATGATGGTAAACAAAAAAAAAAACAGGAAGAAAACAACTGAATATATCAGTAAAAGTAGGAAGAGCTATTATTCCGTGTTCACATTTTGAAAAGTGTTTATAAAAACACTGCTCACAATGTACACAGGGAAAAATATTTCTTCCTCTCTGTTGATGTTTTAATGAATATTGCAGTCAGGGCTTATCCGCGTTATTCTCTTCTTGTTCTGAGTGCTTTTTTTTGTTCATAAAAACATTTTTCGAAATGTAAACATAGAAATAACCCTTTCTCTCTGCTGATCTTTTAAGTGAGTGTTGTTCGTTCTACTTTGGGATCTGTGGTGTTATCTTCTCTCTTGGTGTGCTTTCTACTCTCTATATATTTCCTTAATACACTGCCCTTATACCTTTATGCAAGAATACTTCACCAGCACTGCTCTGGTAAAATCAAGCAAATAAGGTGTTCGCCTTAAATCACCTTATTGGTTAAGCAAATTTTTATCGTGGACCTGAAGATGAGCTGAAATTACAAACCCCGAAATCGATAAAACCAATTGCGAGTAAGTATTTTTCTTTTCTTTTACATATTGAAAATGCACTCACATTTGCAAACAATTCATCATTATAACTGATATTATTATCTTGGCACTAGGTGTCTTTGCCGTTTATATCTAAAAAAACTGTAAAAGATTTATCTGTAGCTTTACCTATTTTTACCTATATTAGCTTCTAATTAACTAAAAAAGTAAATAGGGTTATTCTATAATTCAAAAATGTCCACAACGATTTAAATCCGGAAAGCACCACGGTGGATTCTAAAGAAGAAATGAGATTTTAATTAATAAAATTCACTTTTTTCAAAAAGGACTTGGATGATTTTGATTTTGGACTGTAAATTAGTTTTTTATCCCAAAAATTTTCGCCATAAAATGTTGGTTGTTTTAACTTTGCATAATAAACCCTTTAAAACCCACAAGTTATTGTTATTTCTTTTAGAAGCTGATATAGTAGTGTCAATTTTTTTAAGAAACTAAATTCCTAGACAATATCCTCCAGAAAAATCACTGTTTTTCACATATGTTGAATTATAGGGTGTCAAGCTTTTATTTGGTCTTATAAATAATTCCCCTGTGTCTTATGAGTTAGTTATTAAGTTCTGATTTTGAGATGAATTTATCTTTTGTTCTGTCTTTTCGCAAGATTCCCAGATACGTAGTTAACATAGTCTGGAACAGGGATCTTATTATTATCTATTCTGATCAATTTTTGTAGATGCATTTGGTTAATTCGCATTAATTGTAGTATTTAATCCAGAAATTGGTCTTTAGGAACGTGGTTGCATGTCATATGTGCTTGTTCCATATAATAACCGATTATTAGAAATCATTATTTCGAACTTTCTCTGCAGTTATGCTTTGTTTATGGTGTATTTTCTGAATAATATTTGTAAAAAAACTTTATACTGTGATTTCTTCAAGTGAAACATCCACTGTGGCTATTGTCTGCATAAACTTCGTTTTCTAAGCTATCCTTAAAATATAAGAACATATTTTAACTAGAATATCAGTACTTAATAAATATCATGTATCATAACTACATCAGAGCTTATTTTTGCTTCACAAATATTATTTTTGTAAGTGTAAATAGATGAGAGCTTTTATATTTAGAATTGGGCAGAGAAAATCTGCCAGTGTAGTGTAACCAAATATACATTCCAAACACGGATCTGCGAAATATTTGGCACTTGATGAGGGGTGTGAACCTAAATGTGTGAAGGGAAATGTATATTTTTATAGATTACTCTACACGATGGGTCATTATATCTCCACGTTGATTTAGGGCATTATTTTCGAATAGATTGTTCCCTCTCTCATATCTGTTGTACATAAGCAGGAAAAACAGAAGTTTTATGTTTGGAATAAATTTAAAAGCATTTCTAAATGTTCTTATATCCAAGCAGTAACAGTCCTCATCATCTTAGAATATTTCCGTTAAAATTTAGTATGATCCGCATTAAAGAAGATAATACTAATAAGCTAAGACTTCTTTCTACACAATATATCAGTTTTATTTCTTGAATACTTGATAGTTGTTTAAGAGCATGATTTTAAAACGTTTCTATTCAGTTTGTAAGAGACTTTTAAAGGAAAGACTTCCAAACAAACTAATCATGTGATGTTTCTTTTTTATGCAAAACGTACAGTATGTAATATATGTAGATGGGCCTGTTATTACGGTGCTGATCATATTTTGACACGTCAGCAACTATTTATAATACTCTTACAATGCCTTTTTCACTCCTATTTCAGAAAATATTGTTTTGTTAAAAATACATCAGAAATAGAAGATCAAGCTAAACAAATAATTTATTTTTTCCCCAAAATATACAGTGGTGAGTGCCTTATCACCCGGCTTTTTAACGTAAGAGATAGAAAACACAGTTACCTTGTGAAATAAAAGGAGATGAAACTCGTAGAGGTGGGAAATAATCGTAGAAACCTATAATTTACATTACATTACAACTATCGATAGTCTCACACCTTTAGACGTTAGCTTCGATCTAAATCACCTCGGTCATAATTATTATGTTTGACAGTTTGACATCGTATGTGTCATCGTATTTCCATTTTTTAATTTAGATAAAGTAAAAACTGATTGACCACAATAAAGCAAAAATGTGAATAAAATAATTTAATTAATAGTGATTACTTATTCTAAAGTTTTAAATTATTAACCAAGAATAATTTCTACTATGATTTGAGGAGTTTCATACACTCTTGTCACGAAATAATTAGCAATCCTTCGTGGATTAGTGGTAAGAATTCGACACTGCGATGCAGATGATTGAGTTCAAAACCTACATGAGGTTTTCTTTTTTTAATAATTTGAAATTATGCAGAGATCGCTTTGCTTTGAATCACTAAACATTTATGTCAGTCGTTACTAGTATTAGAAGTGTTTACAGTTAAACATAAAATTCTACAAAATTAAAAGAATTTTTAAATAAGTAAAAATTTTACAAAAATAAAACAATATTGTAAATAAACGTATCTACAATATGTTCAAATAAGCCTTCATTAGATTGAATTGTTGATCGTGATGGAGCCGGCCTATTTGGAAACACATTTACAAATTGTTTTCTAATCATGTTGTCTGAGAATCCATTCACATGCCAGACAACAATTTGCACTTTTTCTCGACCGTTAAAACCATTTTCACGAATTGTTTTTTTCAATAAAAATAAAAAGTTTCTGTTTACCGTGCAAAAACACTTCTCGATATGTTATTATTTGATTGCTTAAAGGCTTCTCTTCGCGCGCATCCATTCCAATGTTGTCAATTGTTTTGAAAATCATTACCTGTACAGAGGAATTGGTATTAACACTAAGAATTTAGTAATGGATTTGATATAAAACGGTCATTACAATCATAAACAGAATTATTTTGTATTTCCGTTTTATAACATTGAAATAAGAATAAATTGTAAATAATGAGTTTGTCGAAAACTTGTTACCTAATATGTATCATCATTTTTATCATTTTTTGATTGAGTAAAACAAAAATTTTATCCTAGGTGTGAATTGAACCCCAACCTTCTTGTCAATAGACCACGTGTCTAAGCATTACACCAACTCCACATATTGTTTTCGGACAGAACATACCTACCTTTAGTTTAGTCAAATATTTCAGTTTAGTTATTTTTATTATTAAATAAACTTAAAGATTTATAATTTAAAATCGTTACTAATTAATGTTTTTTACTACAGTATATCTTAATTTATTCAATCATTTATTCTAACATCTGAAATTATTAAAAAATTATATTTTCGAGGTCATCCGTATAATTATGACTGAAGTCAAATAGCCACGTCTAACGTGTAAAGGTGTGAGACTATCGATAGTGGTAATATAATGTAAATTATAAGTTTCTATCGATTATTTCCCACCTCTACGAGTTTCATCTCTTTTTATTTCACAAGGTAACTGTGTTTTCTCTTACGTTAAAAAGCCGGGTGTTAAAGCACTCATCACTTTATAGAAGCGTGTCTTTTAAACAAGTAAACATTGTATTTATATTTTAATATATACCCAAAATATTTTTTCTTTTTAAAAATATCTACTATGCTTTTGAATAAATGATGTATAGTGCATCTAATCCTAATCGAACAAACACGATAACCATTTTTCCTACAATTTCGTTTAATTCATGTTATACTCATGGAATTGTTCAGGTTAGATAGTTTTGTGTCTACATTTTGATTCTTCAGGTAAAGCGATACCGTCTGCTGTGAGCAACTAATGCTTTGCTATGAATGTAATACGTAGGGAATCTGGTTAGGTTTATGAATAAGAATTTGTCGTTATAAGTCAAAATATGAACAGCACAATGTATGAATTTGCTTAAGCGGTTTCATAAATCGTTGTAATTTGTAATACTTATTTTCTAATTAGCTATTATGAAAATTCGTTTTTAAAATGCTTGTGGTTACTTAATTAGTTTTATTTTTAAATATTATTTACTTAAAAAGTAATCAAATACATGACAGGGTTGTTACAACAAACTTATCACTCCAGTTGTTCTCCAGAAGGAACAATTCAATTGTGGAAATCGTATTTGATAATTTTTTTAGGTTTAATGCACAAACTATCATTGTTTAACACAACAGTAAACGAAGAAATTAAAGAATCTCTTTTAATTTTAGTTCAAACGCCTGAATTTGTTTTATTTTGTATATTATATCTAAGCAATATTAAATGTTGACATGTAGATGTATTAAACTAACTAAAAGTGGCACTTAACTTCACTTGCTTCAAGAAAATAGCGAGTATGTATCTGGAATCTTCTATTTTATGTATATATCATGTTCAAAGTACTCCGTTTTAGGTTGTATTTTTATATTTGGACGAAATATGTAACTGAACAAGATTTTTGTTTATATTTTATGTTCAATTCACTATGCGCTTTACTGTGATACATAGATCTGATTTTTTATGTTATGAATCTCAACTATTTATTTAACGTATTATTTTAGTTCGACAAACAGTAAGCTCAAAAATATGTAATGTACCTTTCTGATTACTAGTTAAAAAGTTAATAAGCTTGTTTATAAATATGGTCTTTAATCTATAGGTGAGACCATTTTTTTTTTTGTAAATTTAACTTACATTTTAGATATATATGAAGATTTTGTTTCTTTTTTTGTGAAATAGAATGTACTGATTCCAATAAAATTGATTGTGTACAGTATTTTAATTTGAGATTATTCAGTAGCCTAAAAGTTGCCATTTTGATATTATCCGTCCGGTCAGTTAAGTCATATTTTATGTGTATTGTATTATTTAACATTTTGTGCCATCCAGAACTATTTCACGATCTAAGGGAATAACGAAAATCGCCTTAATACTTTGAACATGATATATAATGAATTAAAAGTTGACAAAATGTGATATGTATAAAATAAACTTTCAATCTTTGAAGTTTGCGCAAAGCATTGTCTTTTTTGTGCATTGTTTACAGATTTTTGTTCTGCTTTATTCTGTAGGATGTACTTTTAGTCGCATTGTAGTAATCTGAATATGTACTTTTATTAAGTCATTGCCTCATCTAAAGACCGATCTACTTCTGATATAACATTTTACCATAGGAATCTAACCTAACACAACCGCAAAACCATGATACTATAATATAAAGATATGACACCAAAGTGTTTCAAGTTCCGCGCATGACGTCAAGAGGTGACTATTAATGGCGCCAATTTTAAACAACCGATAACATGAAGACTGGAATCTTACGGATTATTTATGTTAAATTTCTTTTTAAGAGACGTAGTGATAAAATAATGGATGTAAACTTTTGTGAATTATGGATTTATTAAAGATAAAATAGACAAATGTAAAAATATCTATATAATCATTGTCATTTTTAAATATATAAAAATTCAGGAATACATAGGGAGGTATTATCGTACAGATGCAATTGAACTGATTTCTGACAATCAAAAAAATATTTTAAAAAATGTCTCCCTCATAACTAATCAAATAACCTTCGATTTCATTTTTGTCCATTTTCTTTCTTGTTTGCACTGGAGCTTGTGCATAACAGGTTATAGCTATGATTCTTGGGTGAGTTAGTCTAGGTCTCTTACCTATCTATAGCTTATGTGTACGAAAAACGACTAAGTTTCAACATAAAGTAAATAAAATTCCACGAGGAAACTAAGTTCCTGTAGCTGGCTGTATACCATATATCACAAAAAAATTTTGTTTAAAATCCTTTATAAAAGGTATATAAAAATGCCTCAAACGGGCTATCACAAACACATTGCAAAACGTTTTCGGATTAAACAATCCATCATCAGTGCAAACGGTTGTACATGCTAGTAGCCACCAAAATATATGGGTAAAAACCCTTTAAATGTTTTAAATTTTAAGTTGTTTTACATTATTAGTATTTATAATTTGTGATAGTTAAGTTACCGTTGGATAGGTAACATGGCGGCGTATGACTCTACATGAGTAAAATGGTCCTGAGACGAAGTGTCTACGAGGACCTGTTGATAACAACTCCTTGTTGGGGATTTAAATGATACACTTCTACAAGATGTTTGGCGTTTGATTTTTTTTTGGGTAACTTCTTTTTTTGGGAATGCATTTTATTCTACCAAATAAGTAGTTATTTTATTGCTGTCGAGTCCCCAGATTCCAAAATGCATGAAAAATTTCTTCTTTTTTCCCCATCAGGCTTGTTCTACATTTGTGTTTGCATTTACATGGTTCTCCAATAGCTTTAGAGTGTATATATATTTAGAGTCTACAACCGTCACAACCCCTAAATGTAAACATTAAACAAAATGTCGAGATCACCACCAACTGACGTCACTTGACGTTTAATAGCCACGCCCACATCTGCTCGGTATCATATCTTCGCTTGTATATATCTTGCGTACAACATTGTTGATGAATTATGACTTTTTAGGCATTATTAAAATCACAGTTGCTGTGTAATTTCAGAAAGTAACTATTACAGTTTGACTATTTTGAGTACAAATTCAGATTATTGTGCTTTAAGCAAAACAACAATTACATATTAGAAAGCAAAATTAGTAAAAATTTCCATTTGTGATACAAAATGACCAGTTCATGTGGTTATATTTATTCAGTAATATTTGATATGTAAGACGTTACTTTGCTTTAAGGTTTTATATGAGATTTGCTGGTATTCTGCGTTTCTCAATCATATTATGCAGATGATAACCGACTATTGCATTCAGTGTTGTTTTAGCAAAGAGAAAGTGATCAAATTTCAGATGTTTCGGCTGTGATAAATGAGAAAGGTAGATCGTGTGTTTACTGGTACAACTCAAGATTATCTGAAACAGTTTGTGATAGTTGTTGTTTCCATACATTCCATACATAGTTTTTAAACAGTTAAAACTTCTTTCAGTAATTTTGTAGCCATATATATTATATTTACAGCATACCAGTAGATACATAGATTAAGAAGCAAAATGGTATTGGAATTTGATCTTTTCTCCAACAATTCCTGTTAATACTAGAATTTTAGAAAGATTTAACAGAATTTTTTTTAGTTGCTTGAGAACTATTTTTATAAATTTATCTATTTTTATAAAAGGTAATGTTTGTGCACTCCTAAAATGTTTTGTATTTTGCATTTTTGGGACATTTAAAAGTTTAGATTAAAAAATATGAGGAAAATAAATTTTTAGTAGACTGATTTTTAACAGAATACAGAGTTGTCCAAATCTAAAATTTTAGAAACTTCAATTAACTCATTTAACGAAAGATATTTTAATTTTTCTTGTTAACGTATAATAATTATCAGGGGTTGCGTCAATTATTTCTCTATCGATTGAAAATTCCGTCCATATGTACATAAATATGTCACCTGTTTCATTAACCACTCTCTAAAACCATGAGTTGGTTTTAAAAACAAATAAAACTTTAGTTTCCGTCTGAATTTCTCTCAGTACTTTATATTTCATGATGTTCTTTTCACTATTTCTATCATACGTTTTTAGAATTGTTTTATTTCGTCATTCCGGTATCAACTAATTGTACTAATCAAGCAAAAATCTGATTTTAAACGCGATCTGAACGTTAAACTTTTTTAAAATTTTACTGCCAAAAATTCCAAGACATCTACAAGAAATGTACTGAGATACAATTAATATTTTTCTACACACGCCCCCTTGGAATAAAATCTATATATATATATATATATATATATATATATATATATATATATATATATATATATATATATATATATTACTCTCAACTAATGTTTCGTCCATATTTAATTTTAGATTCAGACAACCTTAGTACGAGCTATATACTTAACGAATAATTTTTAATCTAAAAAGAACAATCCACATCAGATCTGTGCCAAAATAGGAATTACCTAATTTTGCCTCTTTCTTTTTTTAATGTTGCAGTTTTTTATTGCAAAGTTTCATATACTTTTAAGGCAAAATGATAATCATATTTTATCGGTCAAAACTAAATTAACCGAATTAGGCAACAAAATATATACATATATGTATAATATATATATATATATATATATATATATATATATATATATATATATACTATGTGCTCCACAATGTACCAACTTCTTGCTGAAAACTTGTGAAAACTGATTTCGCTCAAAAATATTTCAAATATTTCTGGAGGGTGCCATACACTGGAGGGTTTATTTAGATACACAATATGCATTCACTCCCAGAATTCAATTTTTTTCAGTTTTTTAACTTATATCTTATTAAAAAATAAGGCAGCACAATTAAGCCGCCACCTCTGTCCTCCGTCCCTTTACCCACAAAAACATCATGTGCGTTTTATAGACCCATAGGTTGAGTGGACATAACCTAAAAATGTCTGTTTTTTTCTATTTTGTGTATTTAATCAAAAAATATATTACTGATTTTTCTGTAAACCACCGTCAAAACCCGAAAAACTTTTTAAGGCTTTTTGGGGATTTCCCCCATTTTATAGACTCCTACGCTACCCTATTAAGAATAGAAGTCGTAACTGACAAAATCCCTATTTTGAGATATTCGATGTTCGATTAGATTTGATTAATTGCTATCAACTGTAATGGCTCATTAAAAATCTTGTTACAACATAGCAATATATTTTTTGAGTACAAATTTAATGAGTGCGTGCAATTTTCTTTCAGAGTATTTGAAATTAGACTGAGAAAAATAATGTAAAGTTATAGTTTATTAAGATAAACAAAATAACATAAAGTCATTATCAGTTTTTTAATCATCTAAAGCTCCAGGTTCCATTGAAGTTTGTAAATTATTCCAAAACGTTTATCTGCTTTTAGGCATGTGTCCACACAGTTTGGATATAATTAGTTGTCTCTTTCAGTCGTTATGCCTTTAGGAATGAACTTGAGTGAAGGTTTAGTCATTCCCTGTTTTGCAATCTTTGTATTTAGAATGTTTACTTCACTTTCTGTCTCAAGTGAAGCTGGTTTTGTACGAAAAATTATATTTTCCTCTAGAAAAATTTACTTCAACCATTTGATTTAGGTATGGCCTGGGATTTAATTTTATTCAGTTTATATGCAGAAGTACCATCTTACCATTCAAAAAAGTCAGCTAATTCTATAACAATTACTTTAGCATTACTTGCTGCATTTGCTACTGCATCCGAAAAGTTTTTAAAATCATATATTTTACCCATTTGCTTCATGGCTTGAAATTGCGCTGAATCTTATTTTTTATTCACGCAGAATGTAAAAAAATGGTATTCTAGGAGTGAGGGCCGTTTATCTATCTTAACGGAGGATACCCATTGAATGTTTATATCATAAGTCCTCGTTCCAAATTCGTGTTGCCTAGAAATTAAATGATTTTGACGTTCAAATCTTGTATTAGACGTTCTTCTTCAGCCTCAGCGGCCCTTTATTAATATTTTGAGTACTATGATGTATGTGGACCGTTTCTGAATACAAATTCTCTTTTTTTTTATTCAATATTTTCAATATTTGTATAGATTATAATTTGTGTTATTCTTATACTTTTTAGAGTGATTTTTTCAAGTTGCTTGTAAAATTAAATAACAAATCTTCATTCTATTTTTACATTGTCCGCCGAACTAAAAAACTCTAGAGAGGTACTGCATTAGAAAGATTACTCAAAACATCTATCAGTCGCTGGCAATTTGCGCATTCGTACGTCTTCTGTAACAGAGTTTAACAAGAAAAGTTGGAATGTTGTGAGTACAGTGGTCTCAAACCAATCTTGTATTATAGATAATACAGCGTTTCAGTGAATGTGTAGTAGTTTACAAGTGTACAATGTTCTTTTAACAATAAGTTGTACGCTTATCGGTGCATTTATTTCGCTGAAACTGGCTGTATGTTTTATCTTTTTGCATTCCTTTATTTGACATGCATTTATATAGAGAACACAGGTAATGAACATCGATATGGGTTTTTTGCATTTTTTATGTAATCCTCGCAATATTTACTCAGACTTCTCCCGAATTATAACTTTCACTTGTAAGATATTTGTTATTCAGCAACAGTTAGAGAATCATTTGATTTAATTTTTTTAAAGAATATTGAAATATATTGACATTTTAACAGCTTTATGGTAATATTAGCTTTTAATAAATTTTCATTAACATTAATTTCGACACTCACAAAATCGATATATAAAAGTGACTTACAGATTCCATTTTTAGTTTTGAAACCAAAATGACAACATAAAAACCACATGGGTTTAAATCTGGAGATCTTAATGGTCTATAATTTATATTTACTGTTGATTATATCTTTCTGTGATTCTTCTTTAATTGTATATATATTTTTTCGACCATTTATGGCATTTTAGTTTTGTATTCTTTTTTTTTTGTTTTTCAAGTTTGTTTTCAAATCAAAACTTCTAGGATGCAAATATTATTGCGAGTGATCGTTTGTATAACCTACCAGTTAACCAGCGACATAAAAAAGGTATCTACTAACGTGACAACTTCATTTTGATTTCAGATACAGCATTTTTGTACAGATATGTGCTGTACTAAAAGGAAGTGGTTTGTCTGTAGATACCTTTTATATGCATTTTATATTCATGACATGTATATACAAACATTTTAAGCAATTGTATATGACCTAAAATGTGGTGTAGTTTTTCGGAAAGAATAGATTTTTATAATTTTATAATTGGTTCCGAGAACTTGGATTTATTATCACTTTGTACTACAAGAAACTTATGCAATTGAAAAGATAAGGCTTGGATTCACTTTCAACTCAGTTAAATTACCATTGGAATTGTACTATAGATGGTTAAGTAATTAAACCCTTCATAAATTGCAACGTTCACGGTGGTTTTTTTTTATTGAAAGTAGACCTACGTTTACGATTAATATACAGAGGGAAAAGGGTGCTCCTAAGCCTCCTCTTCAATTTTCTTGTAATCGTAGAAATGTGTATTTTTGTTGAACTGAGGTAAAGTTATTTAGGAACACAGTGTTCAACAATTTCGATTTTAATTACTGTTACTGTTTATTTGTTCATCATATATATTTTGTAATATTTTATTGTTAAATACATAATGGGTTCAAAAATATCTCGTTTTATTGAAGATCCACACTCTTCGCAAATTCCATCAAGTGTTTTAGAGATACAATGGACACAAATCCATTGTAGGATATGCATCGATATCTTAGTTAAACTACTTTCGTGATGCTCTGCAAACATCTGGACCTAAAGTTTAATAAACAACAAACAAATCTGCGATTCTTCAGGATTATTGGTCATTGTCTGGAATTATCTCTTCCTGGCGTTTCGTCCGTGACTGCAGCAGACAAAAATAATTTTAAACTGCGGTCTATAAACCTGGAGAACAGTCTAATTACGAGAATAATTATGTCTTGGCAACTATGGATATGGTAGACAACTATAAAAAATATTACAAACCCAATGGAGAGGAGGTTCGCTATCAACCTGTAAAGGAGATATACCTGTGCAAATTGGCTCCAATATTTACCCAAGTCACCCAACAGAATAAAAGATAGCGATGGAAATCTTATCTCGGAGCCATCAACGATCTTAGAGACATGGAAATCATACATAGAAAAATTATTTGCATCTGACAGGAGTGATGATCACCTATATGGAGAAGGAGAAACAGGACCTCCAACCCTAAAATGGGAGATAGAAGATGCCATTGCAGCACTAAAAAACAATAAGTCAGCAGGTCCGGACAATGTACCCTGCGAAATATTAAGGATCCTATGTAAATCAGATAAACAGTTCCTTGATAATCTAGTTGTACTTTTTAACAACATATAATAACGGTAAAATCCCGGAGAACTGACTGCAGTCAACATTTATTACAATCCCGAAGAATCCAAATGCCCAGATATATGATGACTACTGGCTTTTGATCAATCATGTCACTAAAGCGTTCACTAAGATCATTCATAGAGGAATATATGATAAATGTGAGTCAAATATTGATAGATCACAATATAGAATGCGTTTGGTTTTCGGAAAGCACTTGGAACTAGAGAAGCAGTTTTCGCTCTCCAGGTGCTTATACAGCGGTGTAAAGACGTTGATAAGGACGTGTATTTGTGCTTTGTGTATTTTAGAAAAGCATTTGACAATGTCAATCATGAACAATTGATAGATATTCTGCGAAAGACAGGTATTGACGACAAAGACATTCGAATTGTGGCAAACCTATACTGGGGTCAAACAGCAAGAGCAAAAATTGGCAAAGAACTCACTGGAAGCGTGCAGATCAAAAGAGGTGTCCATCAGGGGTATATCTTATCCCCACTCCTATTCAATATTTATTCCGAGCAAATATTTAACAAATGTATGGAAAATGCAAATGAGGGCATAAAAATAAACGGCGAGTTAAAAAACATTATAAGATATGCCGACGACACGGTGATCCTTGCCAGTACCATAGACGAATTACAACAGGTAATGGAAAGAGTTTATTCAGTTAGTGAGGAATACGGATTGAGCCTCAACTTCAAGAAGACAAAGTGGATGCTGATCAGCAAAAAGCAACAACCTGCTCGACAATTACGGATTAGTAATACTAATTGACCATGTAGAATCTTATACCTTGTGTGTACCTTGGCACCAACGTAAATGCAAAGTGGGAACAGACCACAGAAATTAAGGCGAAAATAGAACGAGCTAGATCAGCATTTAACAATATGAAAAAGCTCCTCATAAGCAAGGATTTGTCCCTCCCCTAAAACCAGGTTTAGTTAAATGGTACATTTTTCCGATCTTACTATATGGTGTGGAGGCCTAGACGCTGACAGATGCTCACGAAAAAACCAGTAGCATTCGAAATGTGGGTGTACCGACGCATTCTTCGTATATTCTGGACCGAACATGTCACCAACATAGAAGCAATCCAAAGAATCGGAAAGGAGAAAGAACTCGTGAGCACAATTAAACAAAGAAAGCTTGAAATTGAATTGTCTTGAAAGTACAATTTTTACCTAGAGGTATAAAACTAGACAAATTTTGTATTATGACTCTTATTCAAGGACAAACTCTAGTACTTATATAAATATTGGGACTTTCAAGAAGAACTTGGTCAGAGTTTAACTTGAATACCTTAAATAACTGATAACTGTTTACAATAACAGTTATCCGAAAATAACTTCCACGGTTATAACGGTTATTTAAAAATAACTTCTAAGCACATCACTATTAAAGTCTGAATCGAGTCCTCGTCGGGACTGTGCCTCTTCCGCGACTTCCAAATGCGTTCATGAATATTAAAAATAACGTAAAGAATCTAAGCTGGACTAGACTGTGACGAGGTGAGTCGCGTCCGCGACTCTAATACGTTTCCGCCTTAAATGTTCACTGGTAAACCAGCAATACCACTCAGTAGCACGTGGCAAGTTTTACCATGGCATGTTATTTTTAATGGCAATGACGGTTCATTCTCTTTAATTCTTGACTAAACTAGAAAGGTGGCGCCACCAAAAACTTTCTTCAAATGCGCATGTCATCGCATCTGCAGAAATCCAATCATTCCCAACAACAACACAACGCCATTTTATTTTCTCTATGACATGGTGTTTGTTTACGTCTTTGGATTTATATTATTTGATTGTGTTTTTTTTACTCACAGTTTGGCTTTATAGCAAAGACTTTTACTTTAAAGTAAAAATTCAGTTTATTTGAAAATTTTTTAATAGATCTTTAAAATGGTGTTTAAATGCTGTGTACCCGGCTGCAAAAATTACCAAAAAGATGCTCAAATGCATATTTTTCCGAAAAATCAAGAGGTAAGTGATAATTAATTAATATTTATTTTAATATTAAAATGAAAAATAGCTTTTATTTTGATTTGCCATTAATATTTTAATAACGATTAACAAACAAGATATTCGTAAGTATGTATCTCTAACCTTAAAATGTTTTAACCTTGCTTGTATTAGAACAAATGTAAAAATATCCAGAAACTGAAGTATTTACAGATGATACAACAAAAAAAGGAAAGAAGTAATAGATAATATGATTTACATTGCTATTATTGTTATGGACTTAAAATATATTTTTTTATGCTATATCTATTAGACACTAATTCATGTATGTTTTTTGTAGCTGTATAATGTTTGGATTAAAAGGATTGGCCATCCCAATTTACAAGAAATGCCAATGGAGAAGGTACGAAAATCATACCGTGTATGTAATGTCCATTTTGGGCCAGATCCACAATACATTGGACTAATAAATAAATCCACTATTAAAAAAGATGCTATTCCATCTTTATTTTTACCACCAAATAAGTATGTTTACGTTCTTAAAATAATTTTGTTACTTGTAAATTGTGTCGTTAATTTTTTAAATAAATATTTTAATTTTTGAATTTTGTTTTTCTTCCTTTCCTTTCCTATTATGTGCAGTCTGTTCATAATTGCAATAAAAGATTCCACAATGTAATGCAAATTACAAAAAATAATCGTTAATGTTAATGTAAGAAACAATTGTCGATTATTTTTTATAATTTGCATTATGTTGTGGAATCTTGTTTTACTACAATGATTAGCAACAAAGCTTATTCGAACGTTTAAAATTCCCGCCGCGTCATTACCCATTTAGTTCATGACTAAACCAGGCAGAGGGCGCTGTATACATTGCAATTTTTGGTATTAAAGAGTTGCCTATCTATCTCTACTTATATATATTTAATCCATGATACTATAAACTACAGATAAACCCACGCGCACGATCAGTCGTGTGACGTCACTTGGCGACAACTGTCACCAGAAATGTTCTGTGTTGTATGGAGTTTTGTCAGATTTAGTCAAGGTTAGTAGATATTTAAGTATATACTGAAATATCTAGTAACCTTGAGATTTAGTTTTGTTTTATCGTTTATCTTGTACGTTGACATCGGTTTACTGGGTAAACCATCTTTCTGAAGGAGGTTTACTTAAACCATATCCAGATTTTCTAATTAAATGTAATGAACTGGACCATATTTTTAACAATTTTAACAAAGGGCATTAAAATTAACCAATAATTATTTAAAATCGCTAATGGATTTAGCTGTGTTTAGATGTAATGTTAGTAAAGGTGTAAATTATATTTTAAAATTAGAAAATTGAATAGAGTATTAAAGAAACATCCAAAGTTAAGAAGAAGAAAATATTAAAAATTGTAAAATAAATTGTTAAATAAACTTGTAAATTATTACAGTGTATTTTATTTTATCAGTTGTATTAAATTTTTATTTTAATAAATCAATCCATTGTATATAAATTTCCATTTGCAAAAGGATGTTTAGTTCTTACTTTTTTATATAATTTTAGTTTACATTGATAGGCTAACAGAGATGTATATATAACATATTTTTAAGATTTAATTGCAGATATTTTACCTAACATCCCTTAATATTTTAAATATTTAAATAAAAACCCCTTTCTTTCCATATATGTTTTACCGACTGTGATGATAAAAGGTTGGTGATAAAAGTGACTTTTAT
Source organism: Diabrotica balteata (assembly GCA_918026665.1). Taxonomy (NCBI): domain Eukaryota; kingdom Metazoa; phylum Arthropoda; class Insecta; order Coleoptera; family Chrysomelidae; genus Diabrotica; species Diabrotica balteata. The sequence continues at coordinate 85,243,248 of OU898285.1, read as the reverse complement.
CACCAATTGACGTCATGCGCGTCGATGTACAAAATTCGATTGCGAAGTGGGTTTATCTTGGAAGTCTTAGTATCATGTATTTAATCTGAGTTTTACTGCCAACTGACGAAATTCACCGGTAGACACAAACATCGCCCCCACTCTAATTTAAATATCAGTAGCATTTAGGTTCACTGATCCATCTGGCAACGCTTGGTACTACAGGTATACCAGTGAGCGTTAAACGGTTAACACAAGGTATAACATTGTTAAACCTGCCGTAAGAGTCGTCTCCTTTCTTTTCCTCAAAGGCTTCGTCTCTGCTGATCTTAAAATGCTTTTGGTTTTAATTATATTGGCCCTGGTGTAGATAACTTTCGAGTATATGAGAAAAGGTAAACGTCATAATCATTAAGAAATTAATATATTATTGCCATACAAAAATTTATTATAACAATACTTATTTGGTAACAATTTCTAAAATTAATTTTAAATTTTATAGTTACTATTTACAAGTAATATTCCACTCGTTTCGATATATTTGTAATATCGTATGCATCATGACATACACAAACATCACCCCTTTTTTAAACTAGACCTTATCAATTACACAATTAGTTCAAAATTACAAAGAAAATATTTTTCAAGGGGTACTGTCAGTCAAACTGTGCGAGTGAAATATATCTAAAACAAAATATATCTCGATGAATATTTTTGGTTCAGTTTCTATTAATAACAATTATAAATTATTAACACTAATGATTTGATTAACCCAACCAATAAATGAAGAAACTTTAACATATACACCTGGAACATCGAGTCTGCCACAACCAAATCCCCATGAAACGAGTCCTGCTAATTCATAGAATCCGTCGTCTTGACACACTAACGGCCCCCCACCATCACCTTGACACGCGTCATTTCCCTCTTCACCACCCGCGCAAAAACTACTTGCCGGGAGAATAAAAATTTTCTCTGTTACAGCATTTATCTTCCTTATGCATTCTGCATCGCTGACGATTGGTATCTCTGCTTCTCTCACTTTTAGTGGAATTGGACCAGCTAAAAGGAAATAAAGAATTAAAAACGAAATTGGTGCGTGAAAGAATCAGATATTTTTAAATGAAATGATTATGAATATCATAGAACCTGTATCACGATTACTCTGTAGAAAATAATTATTTCGCAAAGAAATTTTGCATGATTGTTCTATATATCAATAGTCAGTAGTTTTTGTTAAAATTTTGTGTAAAAAGTGCAATTACAGCGAATAATTAGTGTGAGCACCATTCCATTATTTATTAATATAAAACCAAATACTAATTCTACATACACGAAAAACCGGACCATGCCGTCCATCATTTTTTTGTTCGAACTGCTCGAAAACCATAGTGACAGCTGACCGCAAAGTTCAGTCCAATGAATGTAAGCGACAAATACATATCACATATACCGAGGACGGTATTCTTTGGAGGATCACGTCACCTGACAGAAAATTCGTGGACTGAGTATACTTTGTTACTCTTGCATCTCCAATATTTCTAATATTTCAGAAATAAAAGATGGTCTGCTAGATTTTAAAATGGAAATTTGTACGAAAATTGATGATTTTGATAATAAAATAACTGAGTTAAGGCGAATAAAGTTAAGCTTGTTTTGGATACTGTTGGCTGCCAGGAAAAGCAAATCACCTTCTACAGAGTCGGAAAAGCAAACCAACGATTTCCCCGAATGATAAAGGTAGTAATGGGTTCGGAATTCCACGTTAAAGATATTCTGAGAAATAAAGCAAAACTTCTTGAGAACAAAGCCACGGAAAAATTCTCAATAATCGACGACAAGACGCCTATCCAACAAGTACGTTTAAAAGAACTCCAAAGTGAGCTAGAAACTCGCAAAAATAACGGTGAACATGATTTAACTATTAAATACATCAATGGCACTCCCAGAATCACGAAATTTCGTTTATAATTTTTCTAGCGACATATTTAATGACTGGCTATTTCTATATACTAATTTAGATTCACTTTCCGCTAAGTTTGACGAATTTGTATACACAGTGCAACTTTTTAAACCGGACATTATTTGTATTGCCGAATCCTGGCTTAAACCCACACTTCCTGACTCATCTGTTAATATAAATAGACATACAATATATCGTAAAGACAGAGAAAATCGTGTGGGTAGCGGTGTATGCATTTATTTATCTAATATTATTACCACAACTTTCAAAAAAACATTAAGCTAATAGATATTACTGGAATAGATGCAATTCACTTATCTGTTACTAAATATTCCTGTTACTAAATATCCCTGTTACTAAATATTTTTCCTTAATTTAGTATGTATATATCTTCCACCTATTACACTACTTGCACACGATAATGTTTTCTTCACAAAACTTGAAGAACTACGTATTATCTCTTGATAATCTTATTATTACTGGAGATTTTAATTTCTCAGAGATCACCTGGCCAATAACTTCATTATCTGGCGCCGAAAACGCTCATAATTTATTTAAAAGCTTTGTAGTAAATTCAAACTTGATACAATTAATTATAGAACCGATTAGATTTAGAAATAATAACCAATCTTCTACTTTAGATCTAGTGCTTATTAATGATGAACAACTGATTTCATCTTTCGAAATCAGTTCTCCTATAGGAAAGTCAGATCATGCAGTTCACATCCAGTTCAATCAAATCATACCCCGCAAATATAATATTATAACATATGCTACTACCGACTTTTCTGAAGTTGACATTGAACTCTCTCAAATCGACTGGCATTTATTTTTTGCAAACTTAAACGTCCCCTCATTCATGTGGACTGCATTTCTCGATAAAGTCCACAATATAATTGCCACAAATACCACTTTCAGTAAGAGTTATAAAAACAACCTTAAACCCTAGGTAAATCGAACAGCAATTAAACAAATGAATCACAAACGACATCTATGGCTAAAATTTAAACACACCGGGCTTCTTAGTGATTTTCAAAGCTACCGCAGATTTTTAAATAACTTAAAAACATCTCTAATAACCCTAAGACAAAATTTTTAAGCAAATGTTATTGAAAGTGGTAACATTAAAAAAGTCTACAAATACATACGTTCGTCCATCACGTCTAAAGTTTCCATTCCTCTATTTCAAAACCCCAACCAGACTTCTGACAAAGAATCTTCCGAATCTTTAGCATTTTCACAGGTTTTTACTAAAGAATCGAATGATGGTTATCTACCTGCTATTAACTGTAATCGTGTCGGCGCATCCTTACAGTAAGTTGAATTCACAGTGGATCATGTCAAACAACACTTAATTAAACTTCGCACATCCGCTTCACCTGATTTAGATGGTTTAACACCAAAACTGTTAAAAAGGTGCGCAGACACGCTTGCAATACCCTTAACATTAATTATGCAAACTTCTTTTATCCAGAACTCCTCACCCCTAGTTGGAAATTAGCTTCCGTTAACTCGACCCAAACAATTATCGTCCGATTAGCTTGCTGCCATTATTTTCGATGAGATGACCAAAATCCTTCTCCAGGAACATGTTATTCCAACACAACAACATAGATTTGTCTCTGGTCGCTCTACTCTAAACAATCTCAATCTCTTACATTGTGTTAACGATTGTACGTCATCCCTTAACATTTCGCAGCCGCTCGACGTTGTTTATCTAGATTTCTCAAGCCTTTGACCGTGTACCTAAGCGCAGACTTCTACATAAGATAGAACATTCTGTAAACTTTACACTCTGTACATAAGACCCGTACTTAAATACGCTGGACCAACGTGGTATCCTGATCTAGTTCGAGACAAGACTTTGTTGGAAAACGTCCAAAGAAAAGTCACTCGAATTTCTGTGAGACTGAAAAGACCTTCTTATGCAGAAAGACTTAGTATGGCTAACCTAACTTCTTTTGAACTTCGCAGACAACGTGGAGACTTAGTTACAACTTTTAAAATACTAAATTTCAATTTTGGAAATCCCGATGAAATGTTTACCATTAATCAAGATGAACGCCTCAAAGGTCATCAGTTTAAACTAAAGAAAAAAAATTTTCTATAAGATCAAGACAGAACTTTCTACCAAATAGAGTTTTTGAGTGCTGGAATAACCTTAATGATAACATTGTCTCTGCTCTCTCGGCCCACTCGTTCAAAAACAGACTATATTACAGTTTATATTATAGTTAAAATATTGTTTTTCTTTTAAACCAAAAATTGTAACTTTATTTCTTTTATTTGTAATTTTGTTGTTTACTAGTAGGTTATTAATGAAATTTCTTTGTTTTTGGGCATAATAGGGACTTAGTTCCTCTGCCCTCGCTTATGTATAATAATAATAATAATATTAATAATAATAAATAAAGTGGCTGGATGCGCACCTGGAGGAGTAAACCTCTGCATGGGCGACATCTCAATGAGATCAGCCAAGAATATGTCGACAATACATCGTCGAACTATTGGTTGACATCAGGAAAAATGTTTCCCGAGACTGAGGTTTTCCTACTTGCCATTCAGGATCAGGTAATTCCAACTAAAAATTACCTAAAATATATTGTTAAAGATCCTCAAGTCCAAAATGACAAATGCTGATATGGATGCCAAGCCCAAGAAACCATCCAACATCTTACCGGTGGCTGCTAGGCATTTGTCGGTACCGATTATAAAGAACGCCATGACTCAGTAGGAAAGATTATCCACCAAGAACTAGCTGATAAACTGGGACTTCTCCAAACCGACCATCTTCCTTATTATCAATATGTCCTTGACAGAATGCTTGAAAATGACAACTACAAGCTATACTGGGACCGCACTGTGCTCACAGACCAACCAGTGGCCCATAATAGACCTGATCTCATACTAGTAAATAAAATTAACAGGCAAACAACACTTATTGATGTGGCGATACCTAACACTAACAATTTGCGTGTTAAATACAACGAAAAGATTGCCAAGTATAGAGATCTAGAAATACAAATCAAGAGACAATGGAGAATGAAAAGCACCCAGACAGTACCTATTGTTCTATCTACTACTGGTGTTATTCCCAAAAACCTCCTAGCGAACATAAAACAGCTTGGTTTAAATGAACATCTTTATAGGGCCATGCAGAAAGCTGTACTCCTCGCGACGTCCAGATGTGTACAAAAATTTTTGGGAGATACTCCAACATACCAAGTCACCTAGGGCTCGATAACACGGAAAGAGTCCCACCAGAGCTCAATCCTTCTGATACCGTAGCTATCTGGGATGAGTGAATTTTCCCTTAGAGGGAGTGTGGGCCGTATGGCTAAATCTGGATAAATAAAGTGTCTGAACATTAAAAGTCTTGAGGAAAGTAGAATATAGAATGATAAGGAAACGAAAAACAAATAAAATAAATACCAACAACTTACTATTCTTAGAAGCATAGCTTTCTTATTACGGGCTATGGACATTGAACGGTGCAATGGATCGCGCAGAAGTGCGAAAAAATAAAAACAACAGAAACGCAATTCAACGACACAAGGCACGACCACACACTATGCGGAGCAGTAAACGCAGTTCTATGAGAGTTTCTCAATTAAATAAAATAAAATAAATATAATAAAACAAAATAAAATTAAATGAGGTAAAATAAATTAAATTAAGTTTTAAATCCATCGCTCTATGCGTAGACGATAAGAAAGCTATGCTTCCACTTCTCGGTCACTTCCCGGAGTGACACTTACCGTTTTTGTTGGAAAAGGGTGGGAAATTACTTACCTTCTCCCATATAGCCATATCCCGTAACTGTGCATCTTTTTCCAGCAGCATGGCTTACTCCTCTAGCTGGTAAGCATACCAAACATACGCCTTCTTTTAACTCGGCTTGTCCATGAAGCTTCAAGAGAGCTATATCGTTATCTAAAGTTTGGCTATTATGATTATGGTGAATGTATGTTGTTGCCACTCGTAAGGTTTGCGCCTCAGAATTGCCGTATTTTCTGGTTAGATCGTGATCACCCACTCGAACATATATTGCATCACCCGAGCGAACAATGCTAGAAATAAACAATTAATAACAGAAATGGAATATACTGGTTGTATTTGTATTACTTTGTGACACAATGGGCGGCTGTTAAAACCCACTGAGTTCCAATCAATGCAGCTCCGCATAAGTACTGATTCAAGGAGTTTATTAATGCTACTTGCCAACACCATTCGCCTTGTTCCCCGTCTTCTCCACCTACCACTCTTCCAACACGAGCAGTACCTTTTACGCCGCAGACATATTTGCTGTACACTGGAGATTTTGAAGTTGTAGATTGCAATCTGGTCATTTCAGTTGCTAAAATGAGTTTAAAAGTACTTATTAATAACATTTATCCTAAACAGTTTAAAAAAATCAACAGTTATCCACGAATAGATAAAAAGAAAATCTGTAACTTTGTTCTATAAAAATATTAAAAATATAATTTGTAAAAAAAAGAATACATACTTGCAAAATGAGTAGGGTTTGCCGATGATATTGTTGTATAAGACATGCTTAAAGATTGTATAGTACTTTCCTCGAAAGGTAAGTCATCCTTCTGACCTAAAGCATCTTTAATTAGTGATTTCGGTGCACAACATTTCGTTCCAGCTTTTTTGCATCTAAATATTTCTGTCATTTCAGCATTTCCTAAAAATAATAAATGACGTGTTAGTTTTGCTGAAATTTACGTGATATGTAATAGTTTACGCCTTGTATATAAAACTATACATACTAAAACAAGTGAAGCTCAAGTATGAGACTATACAAGAACCTGGACACTCTGGTCTGGGATCCACAGTGGTTGTCGTGGTCGAAACTGAATAGTGAGGTTTCGGTTTTGGCTTAGGAGCAGAAGTCATTGCTCTGGTGTTATCGCAACACACAGATCCTCTTTTGCAGTTTGATGTATGAGGAATTAAAACTGACGGTCTCTCGCAAAAAGCTGCCATTATATTGAGCAGACAAAATCCTGGGCAGATCGGTCCTGGATCACGTATAATTGGCCTGGTAGTTGTAACTGGCAATGGTGGCCTCATTGTAGGAGATACCGACTTCTCAGGCTCAGATTCGTTGTTTGACTAAAAATAATCATCAACATTAACATAAATATATACTTTCTTGAAATTAATTCATACATGAATGAACAGTTATTAACAATAACATTTAATAGAATTTAATTTAATAGACCATTGGTCCGGTCCTGCATTTATCGGCAAAGAACGTGTGATTTGATCCGTAATAAACCATCAATTTCTGCTGAATTACGAGAAAACAAAATAAACGAAACTGGCCAGTAATTACATAAAAGTGAGTAGCAAATGCAAAAAGATTATAAAACCTTCAAGAGTAGTTAAATAAATTCTAATTAATAAATTAATCGAATAAAATCAGTTTAATAGTCTCAGTTTCAAATCTACAGATAATAGCCCAAGGTCCTACGGACTGGCCGAAGGTTTTTCATGCAGTGTGATAAGGAAATTAATTCAACATCAGACGACAATAAGAACCGTACTTTGATAATTTTAAGTTAAGTTGGGAAAGCAGCAGAGTATGATTAAATCACTGGTGAAATGTTTCAGTATACGGATAAAACAGGGAGGAATTGTTTTTATATAATTGCAACAAAGCCTGGAATGAAGAAATGGTAACAAAAGACTGGAAAATGAGAATTATACTTCCAAGTTTTAAAAAGAAAGATCAAAACGACAATAAAAATTATTGTGGAATCGCTCTAAATACAGGAGTTAAACTATATGAGCAAATTATAGATAATACAGGCCTTCAGAAGATGGATATCTACATAGTTCAACTATGGTGGAATATATCTAAATCCAACACCACAACATCCTTTGTTAAAATCATCACATCTAGTTTACCGAGCTGACACAACGTGTTTTCCTAGACGAGTTTAGGCTCTATGTCGAACTCCCTCTTAAAATGGCAATCCAGTCCCACCTACGCCTAAAGCGCTGTCGGAATAAACACACCAATTCCAAGTGTTTTGTAAAACAGTACAAATGCCCGACTTTGTTGAAGATGTATTTTGAGGCCTTCAAAATCCATAAAACATATTCACCATCCTAAACGATCCTAGATTTGACCAGGTCTTTCGTGTGATCACTGAGAGATATACACAATGACAACTCGAACATCTTTAGACTCAAAGATACCCCATAAGCACGGACTCATGGATCAACAAACATTGGAAAACTACTGCCAAATAGGCAACTCCCTTTCTCCAAGATCTAACAAAATTCCCTGGAACTATCTGAACCGAGCTTCACCCACTATCTTATGGAAATAGTCAGAGCCTCACTTAACTCTGTTACTTTCTAACGTCTTAGAAAGTAGCGAATAAAGTTTTGCGCTCTAAAAAAGGCAAACACAGGATCAATCCTACCTCTTACAAGCCGATTTCTGTACTAAATGTTCTGGCTAAAGTCTTCGAGCGACTACTCAACCTCACGACTCATATACTTATCCCAGAGGCAGAAAAACAAGAGTTGGGTTTAGAAATGAAGTGTTCGAGGTGAGTTCGAGCTGTGACAGAAAGACCTATTAAAAAGTTCTCAAATTAGAGTAGACCTTAATGAAGAGTATATCTTAAAATTAATCGAAAATAGGACAATAATATTAATGAACAAGGCTTAATAAATGTAATAGTGATGAAACTCTAGAACAGAGTTTCCCAAACTTATCTAAATTGCGACCCCCTTTTGCTAAAAAATTTGTTCGCGACCCCCCAATTTTCCCCCCATTCATTTATTCAAATCTTAATAAATGCACGTACTTCTCTCTTCAAATGGACGAATCCACAGATATATCTAACTGTGCGCAATTCATTACGTTTGTAAGATATGATACAAATAATGGCATTTAAGAAGATATTTTATTTTGTTCCCCATTGGAGACCAATACCACTGGAAAATGGTTACTCGACCCTTTTGTGAAACGTACAAGTAAATATGATATTGACTGGGGTAAATGTATTGCTATATGCACAGATGGCCCTAAAGCTATGACAGGACATACATCTGGTCTTGCCGTCAAATTACAAGAAATAATGCCAAATGGAGACATTGTTTTTTACATCGAGAAGCTCTTGCGTCCAAAGCTTTACCTCCTGAAATGGACTGTGTTACGAAAACCATCATTAAAGTTGTAAATTCCAATAAAAGAAAAGCTTTGCAGACCCGCATTTTTAGAAAAAATTGCGAAGACATGGGTGCTTTATTTGAAAATCTTCTCTATCACACCGAAGTAAGGTGGCTTTCAAGGGGCAACGTCTTCAAAACAGTATTTCACTTAAGAGCGGAGCTTTTAATGTATTTGAAAGATGAGAAGTCCCCATATGAAAATCAATTTCCCGATCCTATTTGGCTTCTGAAACTAGGTTTCCTTGCTGATATTTTCGAGCAATTAAATATTTTGAACAGTGATTTAGAAGGTCGCGACATTAATATAATTACAGCCACAGATAAAATTAAGGCGTTTCTAAGAAAAATCGATTTATGGTCGACCTCACTTGGCAAAAAACAAGTCGATTCATTCCAGTGCCTTCAGGAAATTATGGAAAATGTATCCAATTACAGTGCTACAAATTTTGAACAAGTTTTTGATGACATGCATGTTACTTTGCTCAATTTAAAACAACAGCTCTGTGATTATTTCCCCGAAGAAATTCAAAACAGTTACGACAGTTGCAGATGGATACTAAATACGTTTTTAGCCGATTCCTTTCAGCATGTTGAAATACCAATAAACATGAAAGAAAAACTTATTGAAATATCAAGTGATGGAATGTTGAAGCTCCAATTTTTTTCCCAGAACTCGGACCAATTTTGGACCGAAAAGATGCAGGAATACCCCCAGTTGGCGAGTGAAGCTGTAAAATGTTTGGTTCCATTTGTAACATCATATTTGTGTAAGTTAAGTTTCTCGTCTATGACTGCCATTAAAATAAGAATTAGAAATCGTCTCGTACTTGAAGATGATATAATTGTGTGTGTCTCAAATACACAGCCTAGATTTGAAAGATTAGTTTAACAGAAACAGGCGCATAGCTCTTATTAAGATTATAATATTTGACTTTGTTTTGCTCTTTTATTTTTACGGACTTTAATATTTAGTTTTATATTTCGTCTGATTAATTGTTAATTTCTATTTACGGCGTTGTTAAAATAAAAATACATGATCTAACAAAGTGGTGATTTTGTCTTATTTTGGAAATGTTCGGCGACCCCCCTTGTACCTCATGGCGACCCCCCAGGGGTCGCGACCCCCACTTTGGGAAACACTGATCTAGAATAGCCTTAAGCAGAAGAGGATACATCCACAATAGATATATAAATGCCGTAAAAGTTAGTAAAGTTAGTTCTTAACAAATTTAAAATAATTATATTACCACAGGTTCAGTAATACAACAACTAGCTCCACTTTCACAGTCTGCTTCAGAGTCAATATCATCACAAAAAAGTGCAAATAATCCGCTGACACATTCTCCATTACACTCTTTTAAAGTTACTGGTTGCGAGACTGTTGTTTTCTTCACTGGGTAAGTCGTGGAACTATATGGTCTAGGGGTTGTCCTTGTTTCAATTTTTGTATAATTGGTTTTTGTTTTGTTTGGGTAGATTAAATTGGAAGGTACTTTGTCACCAAATGTGACACTTGACACGCAACATCTTAACCCTGGTGTGCAGAGGTCATTTGTGTTCAGAATAGCTTCGCAGTAGTTCGCAATGTTTTCCGCTACACAGACTCCTTTAAATTCACTACTGTTGCAGGATCCTAAGAACATAAACACAACAATTAAATTACTAAAAATCTTTTACCCGATGTATAATTTTGTGTGTATAGGTCTACAATCCGTTTGAAAATGATTGTGTAAATTTAGTGTTCTTTCTAAGAAACACTAAAGTTTCTCAGAATGAATTAAAATTTCTCGTTATCAATTATTTCAGTTACCAAGATTCTGAAACTGTTTTTTTGTAGCATGTCGAGTTAAAAAATTGTATTTATACGGGAATAAGCCAAAAATGCTTGTAATGAAGGTTTTTTCGAATTTGATGATGATTTCGAATGATTTAACGATCATGAACAATTAGTACCAGTGCTTGGCATTTGCTGACGATCTAACGATCGTAGCAAAAACCGAGAAAGAATTAAGATGAGTTGTGAATAAAATCATCGAAGAAGCACAGAAATTCGGATTGGAACTAAATTAAGACAAAACCAAATATATGATAATGGAATGGACAGAAGGGAAAAAGAAGACTTTAGTGTGAGGTCAGTAAGTGGTAAAAGCTATAGTTTTAAAAGGGTGGACAAATTTGAATACCTGGGTGTAGTTTTCGATGAAAATGGAAAAGAGAAGTGAGAGCTCGAAGCCAGAATAGCAAAAGGGAATAAAAAATTAGGTAGTTTAAGAGCCCTACTGAACTCGAAATACGTTTCTAGACAAGGTAAACTCAGAATATTTAAAACAGTAGTTCGACCCACAGTAACATGCCGGTGAGACATGGACATTAAATAAGAAGGAAGAGGATACTCTGGAAAGATGGAACAGGAAAATATTGAGACGCATATTCGGAGGACGGAAGACAGAAGATGGTTGGGAAAGAAGAACTAACAATGAATTAATGGCTTTATACAAAGAACCTACCATTACCAAGTTCGTCAAGGCACAAAGAATCAGATGGTTGGGACACGTGGAAAAAATGGCAGCAAACAGAATGCCTAAACTAGTAATAACCAGAAAATTAATCGGCCCCAAAAAAAAGAGGTAGACCCAGAACGAGGTGGATTAGTAAAGCGGAGGAAGACCTTAAACACGTGAAGGTGAGGGACTGGAAAATAAAAGCACAAAATACACCAGGTCCTTCGAAATAGTTAAGAATGTTATATGTACATATTTACGTTAAAGTTTTGTTTAAAATAACTGTAACTAGTTAGTATTAGGATTATGTTGTAAAAAAATGCTCTAGGCCTTAACGGCCCGTTGTGCGTAAAAATAAAAAACCTAGGGGTGCGCCACAGGTTGTAGGAAGTGATATTTGAGAGAAATTCGAAAATTGAGAGGAGAAGACACTAATATTTTTTATCTGCAAACATAGATTAATGGAAGACATTTAGTAAGAAAAGTTTAACAAGATAAAAAGATTACAAATGCTCGTCAGGCCTTTACTGAAGGAGTGTTGAAATATTCTGACATGCATTTTAAAATCAAGTATAGTACATAAATCTAAAACGCACTTATCTAAAAGACTTACCTGGCTCATTAATCTCTGTAATATTATGTTTTTTCTCTACGCTTATCTGAAAAAGTATGAATTTATTAAAACAAAAAAAAAATAAATAAAATATCCTCCTGTTTAAGGAAGGAAGATATTGTTGTAGTGTACTGTTCGGCCAGAACTTGAATAGATGTGACTATTTGCAGCTGACATGCACTTTGTAGAAATGTTAATAATCATAATCATAATAATAAAATTTTTAGGAGATACACCGACGTGCGACTAAATCTGGATAATAATAATAATAAATGTCTTTATTAACAAACAAATTAAATTTTTTCTTTACAATAAATTTTAATGACAGTAGAGCGAGATTCAGTTTGTATACCACTGTGTAACAGCGGCATACCATTGCTCTTCCACCTAACCCCTGACAAACTGTTAATATTGCTAGCAATGGAATACGAAAATGAACGTTTAAAAAACATGTTGTATGTTTAGGTAAAGTGAGGGTATTCTTGTGTCTAAGATTAAGATTATGAACGTCTGTCCTATAAGTTATTCGATTGTACAGATATGGTGGAACTCTCTCCTGAATGATTTTATGGTAAAAACATAAAGCATGAAGTTTCCGACCATTTTTCATATTTAGCCACTTGACTACGGTGAAAACATGACTTATCCTTTGAAATTTCCTGATGCCAAAAATCAAACGCAAACAAGAATTTTGCAATTTCTGTATTCTCCATGAATCAAATTCAGTGAGACACGCATTGTAAAGCACGTCACAATAATTTAATTTTGATAATGTAATATACTGGGACAGATTTACGAGAAGTGGAGAGGGATTAAGGACTTCTATGTATAGGGTCCTGTAAAGACTGTCACCAAATGTAAAATACAATAGATCCTCAAGGGATGCTAACCCTGCGAGCGGCTGCAAGGAATACTGGTCACACTGGTCTGGAGGGCTGGCTCGTCTTCGTGGATTTACGAGAAGATAAGGGATTTCGGGATAGGGGTAAGAACTCCTCGGTCTCAGGTCCTGTAAAGAGTAGAGGTTATGGGCTTACTTTGGAAGCCGGAGATATGTATACGCAGAATTCTCGTGTTCTCCTAGTCTCTAGTGAGTCGGACGAAGGAACATTAAAAAAAAAACCATATTAGAGTCAACAATATATTGAATCTACCCTGAAGTTCCTAATACAATCGTTAACACGTTATTCTGCGCGTCGGGAGACGATGTAGCAAGATAGTGAAAAGTTGACAGAGGTACAAATATAATTACACAGGTTAGTATAAGAAATCTGTTACCTTAGGTGTATATTAGGGCTTCAACCACGACACGTTCAGTCTTCTGGAACTCGGTCAGTTGAGGGTTGCGAACTTTCGAGCTGCCACAATAACCGGACTACACGCGAATTCTGACAGAAGATACCCGGCCCCCGGAAAATCACCGACTGTCCGGCTACCGTCGTTTTTTTCTGTTTTATTGTGGTCGTACTTTCAACGCCGGTTCTAGTACCAAGGTCGTAGGTTCGCTGAGTTGTAGTTTTGGCGTTATGTGCCTATTTGGGTCACGGCTGTTGTTGTTAATAGTTCGTGCTTTTTATACGTTTAAACAATTATCAAACAATGCCATAACTAGGTCAATTGTTATACTTTGTATAATTTAAATGTATAAGTTAACTGTATTAATTATCCCTTATTTAATTTGGAATATATAATAATTATCTCGAATAATTATTATCTTTTCTATGCTACTTATTGTTCCATTATCCCTTTATTCCAACTTCTCACTCACTTGCTACGCTTACATTACAATAATACCAGAGCATTACATAATAATGACTTTGTGGCCCTACTTAATAAATTGCGGCTTTGATACAGTAATTTTAAAACTGCGTAAGCTCGTTGTAAACAAATACTTACATGATATGTAAATCTTAAATCTTCGTCGAACCAAACCCCTAGGCTTTTAATCTTTTTGCTAAAAATTAAATTGTCATTTGGAATCTTTCAAATCGAAAGATAATTCGATTGGCATAATTCTGTAAAAATATTTTCCTATGGAGATTTCTCCCAAAAATGATACCCTGAGTTTTTGATATATTTAATTTTAAACAATGATTTTGAGAAAGAAATTGCAGATTAAGAAGGTCATGATTTATTGCATTTACCGCTTGATCACACTCATTTGGATAAAATGACATATATAGTTGGGTATCGTCTGCGTAATAATGTTGTGAACAGGACAAAAATACAGAGGGAAAATTAGATGTGTATATAGAGAATAAAATTGGACCTAGTATAGATCCTTGAGCCACACCAGTATTAAGATCTAGAAATGAAGAAATGTTTTGATTAAGTTTTAGTGCTTGACATCTATTAGAAAGATATGATTTCATTAGATCAACTGCTCTCGCTTCTAGACCAATATATTTTAAAATAGAGAACAACAAATTATGGTTAATTGTATCAAAAGCTTTTGAGTAATCTAGAAGAATTAGAATTGATATTTTGTTTTGGTCATAGGCTCTAAAAATATCATCTGAAATATTTAATAAAGCAGAAATAAGCTATATCTGGACCTAAAACCGGACTGCATCATAGGGATTATGTTGTTATTTTTTTATTGTTTGTTTATCATGTTTCGAACTTTCTACATATTTCTGTCGAACAGTACATATTTTTACACATATATTACCATAGTAGAGGTAGTCGCTGGTAGTAGAGTTGTAGGTGTCGATGTAGTGATTGTTGTCATTAGAGATGTAGTTTCGGACTTCGTTACTGATTCTATAGTTGTAGCATTTGGCATTGGAGAATCTATACAACATTTCATCGACGGTGAAGGGCATGATACATCATGTAAGACGCCGTAACAAATTATTGTCGCTAAAGCATGAACGCACACACCAGGACAGTCTTTTGAATCTGCAGTACTAGTTATTGTATCCAAAAGTCCTAAAACAAGAGTTTGATTTGATGTGTATAAAAATATTTTACTTTTAATAAATTAGTGAGAGTAAGAGCATCAATTATGTATAGTAGTACCGAACTGTGAACATTTTGATTGGAAAAATACAATAAAAGAATAAACTACGTTAGCAATGAGTAATATAGTCCAGGAAATGAAGCATTTCACCTCGCAATTTTTTCGTCCTGCGTGGATTGACTTTTGAAATTTTAACAGAAGGTAGGTAATAGCCTAAGGATCAAAATATATATCGAACCAAAGTGCGCCAAAGTCTTGAGGGTGGTTGCCACCCCATCTTCGGGGTGAAAATTTTTTTTACGTTTTAACCACAGGTTTCGATTAAAAAAGTGATTCTAAACAAAAAATGTTCTATACATTTTTTTTGTAAAACTGATATTTTTCAAATTATTCGCGATTGAAAGTAACAACTTTTAGACGAAAAAATCGACGTTTTTAATCGATTTTTCGCGAATAACTCGAAAATGGTGCATTTTATCAAAAAAATTGTAGAGAACAAATTTGTAGCTTTGAAAAAGACAAATACAATTCATTTTTTAAAATGTTTTTCGCGATATAATAGGAACCGAAATACTGCCTATCAATGTTCAGCGGTTTTCTTCAAATGCCAAATTTGAGAGATTCAAAGTCAAATGTCGGGAAAATGATGCATTTTTGGAAGAAATCTCATACAACCTTTTTTAAAGAGCATAAATAGACCTATCAGAAAAAAAAGACTCTAGCTCAAAAATTGAGGTGAGTTATGATGAAAATAAGGCCAATACCTCATTTTTTTACGAAAAAATCGATGAAAACACTCCCCTAACCACCCCCATAATTAAAATCGATCTTCATCCTTCTACAATTCTCTTTGTACATGTATTGTTAATACGTCCAAGAAGTTTGACCCATTTAAAATACTCAGTTTTAGAAAAAGTACAGCTTAAAGCGAGAAACGATTTACAATTTAATATTTTTTACCCTTCTTTTTTTTTAAATATCCCGAAAATACTGAATATATGAAAAAAATCAAAAATGTACAAAATTGTAGCTTTTTTAATGACTAAAATTTTCCTTTATTTAGATTTGTTGTACAATGAATATTTGGCATCAATTTACGATCAAACACCATCTTTTTCGAGCCCTTTAAACTCACCCCATTTAAAAACCAAGGGTTCCAAAAAGATTTAATTTACAGATCCTTGTAGATCTTAAAAACCTCTACAAAATCGTTTTTGAAGAAACACTCTATCGTTAAAAATGAAGGAAATACGTTAAAAAAACCAATTAAATTTTTTTCCGGAAAATTCCATTGGTATAGTACGGTAAATTTCGGAGCATAATAATCTACAAAACCGGTATATTAGGTAATGGGGCGTTATACATTCGAAATTTTAAGCGTTCTTATTTTGAAATCCCATTCAACAGAATAAAACATCTGCTCATATGTCTACTTGTAACTCTACTTGTTCTGGGTGCTCAGGTGAAGGTAATAGTCCACCATTAATTGAAGAAGATGAGGATGACATAGATCACGATGAAGATGTAATTGATGACGAATAAAATTAATGTTATAATTGTTTTACCTATAAATGTAAATATTTTGAACTATTTATGTAAATGTATAAAGTATGGTGCCTTTTTATGTTGATAATTTTTTTTTGTATTTAATTCTACTTTTTTCAATTTATATCTATTAAATTAGTTTATAAAAACTGCAATGTTGTAAAGAGTGATTTTCAAAAGTTGAAAAGTTGCAAAATTTTGCCAAAAAATTGTTTTCACCTATAGCACTCATAACTATTGATTTTTAAGGGTTGAAAATTTATGAAATTGTATTTTAAAGTATAAAAAAATCACTATTTAACAAATCCAAACCAAATTTCACTCATCTTAAGATTTGTAATGTTATTTTACAATTTTTGGAAATTAGGGGTAGTTTTCACCCCTAAGAACAATCAGGGTTCATCGGCATGACATAAACTATAAAGCAGAGGGTGAGTTGAGCTTAAATCCAAATTTTTATTCAAATCGATCCCAAGCGAAATCATTTTTTTAGAATTAGTAATTTTTGACATTAATCTCTAACAAGGGTTGCTTTTTAAGGATTGAAATATGATGGAACTCTATTCAAAAGTATAAAATAATCATTATTTAACTAATTCAAATCAAATCTTACCCATATTCAGGTTTAATATGTTATTTTATAATTTTTGACAATTAGGGGTAGTTTTCACCCCTAAAACCCTTCAGTGCACTTCGGTTCGATATAGATTTTGATCCTTGGACTATCACGTACCTTCTGTTAAAATTTCAACTCAATCCATGCAGGACGAAAAAATTGCGAGGTTTTAACCTTTTTCCAGCTTCATTTCCTGAACTAATAGGCGAGAAAATAAAGCACTTAAAAGCACTAAACCTACTAATTTTCCGCAGCAAGATAAATCGCTGTGAAACTTTTTGCATTCTATTCCCGAAAGTATTAGAAAAGTTTGTGAACAAAATTCGTGGTGGTAAAATGAAAATTACATTTTGTGCATAAGGATAATGCATTTCCAAAGTACATAGAAAATAAAAACTTTGCAACTCAGAAAATATCGACAGGAATAATAAATTTTGTTACTCGGGGCGTTTTCAAGATCGCTGAATACGAATATGATACCAACGATGGTCTTAGAGTTACCTGGTACCCAGAGTGGACCTCGACTTCTGGAGTATGTTAATTTCATTCTAAATCAGTCGACAGTCTTCTAAATCCGTCGAAGGTCGACAGGGGGTTTTCGAGGTGACTTAACATGAATATGATAACGGCTATGTTTTTCGAACTACCTGGTGTCCAGTGTGGACCTCTTCCCCAGAGGGTTTAGGTAATTTTTTTGTCACTGAATATGTCGCTGAATACGAATAATATGACGGCGATGGTAAAGGTGAACCAGCTACCAGGTGAATAAAAATACGATGAGTAGTCACAAAATCGATGAAGCTAAGACTCCATGGATGACAGATGAGATCCGGCAACTAATGGACAAAAGAAGATCATACAAAAACAAAAATGTAAACGAATACAAACCCACACACAAGGAGATCAGGATAAAAATACGAGCAGCTAAAAGAAATGCTACAACGACAAATATTTAGAGATCGAAGAACTCCAGAGAAATCATGATAGTTTTGAATGGCACAAACAAATTAAAGAATTAGCAGGTATAAGACGGTCCAACAATAGTAACACCCTGGTTGATACGAATGGTAAAATAATATCTAATATCAAAGGCAAACTAAACAGATGGAGAAAATACGTCCAAGAATTGTTTGAGGACGACAGGACACAACAAGATAGCATGAACGATTGCGAGGAACATAATATAGGTCCAAATATAACTAAGGATGAAATAATACATGCAATAAATCTGGCAAAATCTAATAACACTGCGGGGCCTGACACAATTCTAACTGAAATAATTCAATTCATATCAGAAGATCCTATCAATGTATTAGTAGACTTATATAATACTATATATAATATGGGTATTATTCCGAGAGATTGGCTCAAATCAACATTTATTACATTACCAAAAAAATCTAATGCAAGGGAATGTAATGACCACCGTGTAATGAGTCACACATTAAAAATATTCTTAAAAATTATCTATTTAAAAATTTTCAGAAAAGTGAAACAAGACATAATTGAAAACCAATTTGGATTTAGGAATGCCATGGGTACACAAGAGGCATTATTTGGATTTAACGTCCTCATACAAAGATGTATGGATGTAAAACAACCACTCTGTTTGTTTTATTGATTATAATAAGGCGTTCGATAAGGTCCGACACAACCGTCTAATACAGTTACTTAAAGATAAACACATTGACAAAAAAGACTTAAGTATAATAACTCATCTCTTCTTTAACCAAACAGTAAAAGTCAGAGTAGGCAAAGAACTTTCGGAGGAAATAGAGATAAAAAGAAACGTAAGGCAAGGTTGCATACTCTCCCCCTTATTGTTCAATCGATATTCGGAAGAAATAATTAAAAAATTACTCGAAAATGTAACAATTGGAATAAAAGTCAACGGCAGACCCATCAACAATATCAGATATGCCGATGATACTATACTACTTGCAGAGAATATACAAGATCTACAGACACTTTTAGATAATGTAGTAAATGTACATTATATATATATATATATATATATATATATTATATATATATATATATAGGTATATATATATATATATATATAATATATATATATATATATATATATATATAATATATATATATATATATATATAAGCCCAAAAGAGAAGTTTGGGTAAACCTTTGCCAGTAAATACCAAAGAAAAAGTCTAAAATAATAAAAAAATTCAGAAGGGGAATCCGTTTGCGAGAAAATCAACTATGAAATGAACATAATTTTTAGTGGTGCAAAATTTTTGCGGTTAAGTTGACTAAAAACAACCCCGAATTATAAAAAAAATAAAATCAATAGTATTAACGAACCTTATTTGACAGAATAACACCAAATGATAACAAGAGTAAAAACGGATATAAAAACGTAAAAAATTGAGAAGAATCAATAATTTGCGTGAAAAAGAAGATATATCTAGAAGTTGGTAGCGGATGACTTTAATTACACTTTATCAGGAATGCATCATAGCAAAAAGACACGCAATAGATACTTTTCCCCTTCAAATTGATATAGTACTACATATTAGGGAAGTACATGGAAGAAAATATTACAACTGATTCCTTTTTATAAAATTTGCATTAATTTGTATGTAGTTTTACCCATTACAGATTTCTAGTTTTCCTCTAATTATTATAATACATCGTATAATTAGATCAATTTAAAAAATGTGCAACTTAATGAGAACAAAATATATTTAGAATGATTGAATTGAAGCAAATAATTATTGCAAAAATAATTTATTCAGAACACAGCTTCACCTACTTTAACTTCCCTATTTAAAAGTTCGTTAAAACCGTTTTTAAAATAATGATGAAGTAACAAAGTACAAAAAAAAACGTAAATTAAAATAATTAAAAAATTATCTAGTTAAAATAACACTCCATTAATTCAATAATCCATTTTATGAACGAAAACTTGTTGAAAGAAAGTCGTCATGCCATATAACAGTAAATAATAGAGCACCGTTGGTCACCGTACGCGATTTAAAATCAGATTGGGCACAAATTAAACTGGAGTTAAATGAAAAGTAAATATATTTATCTTACCAGAAAGAAAACTTCCCGCCAGCGAGTCATCTTGGGCATGAACCCCTAGGAAGAAGACGAGAATGAGAATTCCCCGGGTCCTATACAACATTTTTGTATAAACGACCGAATGACACACTATCTACACTATCAACAAACGCTCATTGTTCACACTACTCCATTGCACAACTAATTAACTGAGGTGCAATACGGAATTTACTTCCGGAATTTACCGTTGCCTTTAAACTTTTCAAGTAATTGCTTCTTGTTGTTAATAATACTTACTAACAGAATATGTGTAGGAGTACCAGCACCAGTGTCAGTTTTGCTGGTACCCGCACTGGTACTGCACGGTTATCTTGATTCATCCACATCGAGGTCCTGGCCTTGACATGATGGTCATCGACCCCCCGCATTTCTTGCGTTTCTGCAGCTCATCCTCAACACACCTACGCAGTGCAGTTCATTTATTTAAAAGATTTCATTCATTGATTATTTAAAGTAATTATCGATAATCTTTTATGAAAGAAATTAGATGCTATAAAACTCAGTCGAAAAGCCAGTAAAATTAAGCTATTGTTAGTCCAGTTACTATTTCTGTAACGTAAAACACGCATGTCAAAATCTATTGGTAGAAATCTATGTATTAATACTTATTATGAGGTGTTTCAATAAATTAAACAACGTGATAGGGCTTATAAAGATTTTAAAAAATGTATTGATGTCATTGAAAAACAACATAAATGGCAAGTTTTTAAGAGACATAGAAATGAGGTACTAAATATGTTAAAGCTAAAAAAAGAGCGGTTCTATTTTAACAAAATAGACAGATATAGAAACAATCCAAAAAAAATGTGGAAAACTTAAAAAAAAATCAATAATAATAGTCGAGAAATGCCAAACACTGTAATCTTTCAAACTACCACTGGCCTAAAACGGTTAACAGAGTAGAAATAGCTAACAGTTTTAATGAGTATTTTGTTGAAAGCATTGAAAGTATTGTTCAAAGTATTGATAGTTCTGAAACATGGTGTAATGTAAATAGTAATCTATATTTAAATTTTGAAAAATTTGAAACGCTTTCCATGCAGGATTTGCGAAAAATTGTTGACAATTTAAAGGAAGTTTTTGAAACCATTGGGTTCGTTATGTTAAATTTAATTAATACATATCTTACTACGGGTAGAATTCCTGATGTATTAAAAATAAGTACTATCACCCGTATTAAAAAAATACCCAACACTATCAAAGCTGAAGAATTCCGACCAATCAATACTTTACCTGCTATAGAGGAAATATTAGAAATTGCTGTTTATGAACAATTTTTAGAACATGTAACAAAAAATAAATACATTACAATCAGATTACATTCTAATTAATAAAAGATTCCGGAACAGCATAACATCAGTCAAGACATACCCAGGAGCTGATATCAAATCAGACCATAACCCACTGATTGGCAAAATTAGGCTCAGGCTAAAGAAGGTTAGACGTAGTGTCAATCCAAAATTCGACATCAAGCTATTAAAAGACCAACACACAGAACATAGTGTAAAGCGGTATATACAGAACAATTTGAATACCGTTATTCAATCGGATGTAATGGACCAGGAGCTAGAAAAGTTACATACAGTTTCAAAAGACATACGAGAGAAATTTCTCAAACCACCAAAATTAAGAAGAAATCGTGGATGACAAATGAGATTCTAGATATGATGGAAGAGAGGCGAAAGTTCAAAGATCAAGACATGTCATTATACAAAAGAATCGATAAAAAGATCAAAAAAGCTATTAGAATAGCTAAGGATACACATCTAAGAAAACAGTGTTCGGAAATACAGCAATTGCAACATAAACACGATACATTTAATATGCACAAAAAAGTTAAAGAAGTCCGCAGGCTTATACAAACCTAGAAGAGTTGGGTGTTTGGCAGATAACCAAGGCAAACACTGTTAACGTGGAAGAAAAACTAGACACTTGGAAGAATTATGTGGAAGTAACTTTTGCAGATGAAAGGCAGACTACCATTGAAGACACTGAATGCCAAACAGGACCCCCGATTACCATTGAAGAAGTCACGTCAGCTATTAAAAGAACTAAAGATGGTAAAGCGGTAGGGCCTGACGAGTTTTGTGCAGAATTCCTTAAACTTATGGATGAACAGGGAATAAAATGGATAACAACTGTATTCAACAACATATACGTAACTGGAAAAATACCCCAAAGCTGGTTAAAGTCGACCTTCGTGACCATACCAAAAAAAGTAAATGCCAAGACATGCGAAGACTACAGAACAATTAGCCTAATGAGCCACTTACTTAAAACGTTCTTGAAAGTGATACACGGCAGAATATATAAAAAATGCGAAGAACAAGTATCATGGACGCAGTTTGGATTCCGCGATTCCTTAGGCACCCGAGAGGCTCTATTCGCTGTCCAAGTGCTTATGCAAAGATGCAGGGATGTTAACTGCGATGTGTATATTTGTTTTATCGACTACAAAAAGGCATTTGATAGAGTAAAACATGATAAACTTATAAACATCTTGAAAGAAGTGGGGTTAGATGATAGGGACTTGAGAATCATCTATAATTTATATTACAACCAAACAGCCAATATTAAAGTGGATGATCAATTGACAGAGGCAGTCTCCATAGATAGAGGAGTGAGGCAAGGATGCATTCTGTCCCCGGTGTTATTTAATATATACTCTGAATATATCTTCGAGCAAGCGCTGGGAGAACTACAAGAAGCGTATTAGTCAACGGAATGCGTCTAAACAACATTAGATATGCCGACGACGCAGTAGTTTTTGCAGATAGTCTGGACGGTTTGCAAAGAATAATGTCGCGTATATCACATATAAGTAGAGAACACGGACTTGATCTTAATACGAAGAAAACAAAGTACATGGTAGTCAGTAAGCGCGAAATATTAAATACACAGCTTTTGGTTAACCAACATCCAATTGACAGAGTGGACAGCTACACATACCTTGGTACCAACGTTAACAGCCAATGGGATCACTCCAGTGAAATAAAACAACGCATAGGAAAAGCGAGATCAGCTTTCATAATGATGAAGTCTCTTTTCAGAAGTCATGATTTACCACTTGCTACCAAAATCTCTCTCATTAGATGCTATGTATTTTCTACCTTATTATACGGAGTAGAGGCCTGGACACTTTCCGAAGCTTCCTTAAGAAAACTCGAGGCATTCGAGATGTGGTGTTACAGACGTATCTTAAGAATTTCATGGGTGGATCGTGTGACTAATGTTGAGGTCCTACGTAGAATAGGCAAGGAATGCGAGATTATTAACACCATCAAAGAGCGCAAACTAGAATATCTTGGCCATGTTATGAGGAATGAACAGAGATACGGCTTGTTGCAACTCATTCTTCAGGGCAAGGTATTTGGAAAGAGAGGACCAGGGAGAAGAAGAATATCTTGGCTTCAAAACCTGAGAAAGTCGTTTAATACATCGACAACCGGACTATTCAGAATAGCAGCAAGCAAAGTTAGGATAGCCATGTTGATCGCCAACATCCGGAACGGATAGGCACCGTAAGAAGAAGAACAAAAAATAAAATTTTAATTAATAATCAATCAGCTTTTCGAAAACAATTCTCTTGTGAATCAAGTTACACTATTTCACATAAAGAGTAATTTAGATACAAATTAGTACGTAGTCGGTGTGTTTCTTGATTTAAAAAGAGCTTTTGAAACCATTGACAGGACAATAATGATTTCTAAACTTAAACAGTATGGTATAGGAAGTACAGTAATTGCATGGTTAGAAAATTATTTACAAGATCGCTAAACAGAAAGTTCGATTTAAAGACCAATTGTCATCTGAAATGGATAGTAATACAGGGATTCCTCAAGGTAGTGTATTAGGCCCCTTTTATTTATTCTGTACATTGACGATATCGATATTTTTGTAATTTGTGAATTTATTAATCTTTTTGCTGATGATACTCTAATCTGTTGTAATGAAAATTTTGATTTAGCTATTCAAAAAATGAACACTATTTTAAATATGGTTTATATATAACGAATAAACTGAAGTTGAATGTGAAAAAATAAAGGCAATGGTTTTCACTACCAAACATAAATATAGCTTGCTTGATTTTGAAATCATAACTTTAAATATTAATAATGAAAAAATTGAAATTGTCACAACAGTTAAATATTTGGGATTCCAGATTGACAATATTCTGAATTTTGAGAGTCACTTCGAGTACGTTCATAAAAAAATATCAAAAAAAACTTTACTTTCTGAGTAGAATATCTCAAAATTTATCAATGGAATCAAAAATAACACTATATAACACAATTATTCAACCTCATTTTGACTATTGCTCATCAATTTTATATTTATTTAACCTTAGCAAACTTAACATGCAAAAATTACAGAACCGTGGTATGAGAATAATTCTTAAGGGGACATTTTCCTTTGAAATTGAAAAAAAAAACACTTTTTAACAATTTTATTATGAAAAAACTATTATATTTATTGACAAAATTCCTTCTAGACATAGTTAAAGAGTCTCTGAAGAATACAAAAAATTTTTTTTTTCATTTTTAGTTTTCCTTGGCTGCTGTAGAGGGCGCCATCCAAAAGATATCTTTTAAACGGTAGGACGTATTGTGGACCTCCTGTAACAGATTTTTGAAAAATTCAAAATGGATTATATTCGTGAGACTCAAAACTATACAATAAGCCTCTAAAACTCATACTTTTTCATATTTTGAACAAATCGCCGAACCCCAATTGGGACGATGTTAAATATTCTAAATTGGTTCTCTGTTGAAAATAGACTGTTTTATTTCACCATGTTTTTGGTTTTCAAAATAGTAAATGGCTTATCACCTGAATATTTTAAGAATTCATTTCTTTTAACAAAAGTATTCATTCTTATAATACCCGAGGCTTAGATGACATATATGTACCTAGAACTATGTATAAAAGTACGATGAAGTTCGCTCTTTTTTAAAAGCTTCGTTAAATTTAATCAGTTACCAACATCTGTAAAAAAAATGTACTAGTCTCAATAATTTCAAACTGTTCTTCTTCTTAAAGTGCCCTCTCCTCAATGGAGGTTGGCTACTACAATTTTAAACTCTTCTTTATCTTCAGCTGTTCTTATTAGCTGTTCAAAATTTAGCCCTGTCCATTGTCGGATGTTTCTGAGCCACGATAGTCTTTTCCTTCCTAGGCCTCTCTTTCCCTCGATTTTTCCTTTCACTATAAGTTGGGCATATTGGTACTTATTATTTCTCAGTATGTGGCCTAGGTATGATGTTTTTCTAACTTTTACTGTGTTAAAAAGTTCTCTTTCCTTGCCTATTCTATGCAGCACTTCTTCGTTTGAGGTATGCGATGTCCATGAAATTTTGAGTATTCTCCGGTAGATCCACATTTCAAAGGCCTCCAATTTATTTACGGTTGATGTTTTAAGGGTCCACGTTTCAACTGCATATAGAAGAGTCGACCAGACGTAGCATTTTGATAAACGTAGTCGAATTTCGATATTTATTCGAGAATCACAAAGCAGTTTTTTTTATTTTTTCGAAAGATTTTCTGGCCTGTTCTATTTTCGATCTTATTTCTAGATCAGGATTTAGGCTGCTATCGATCCAACATCCCAGGTACTTTTTGTTTTTTTTCGGATTGACATCACTTTGGTTTTTTTAATGTTTATTTTCATTCCAAATTGCTCACAGGTCGAGTTGGTCTTGTCGATGAGTCGTTGTAGACCTAAGTCAGAATCCGCAATTAATACTGTATCATCGCGTATCTGATACTGTTGATATTTACGCCATTCACATTGACTCCATCCTTGGAATCCTCCAATGCTTCTTTAAATAGAAACTCGGAGTAAAGATTAAACAGCAGAGGCAACAGAACACATCCTTGTCTAACTCCCCTCCTAATTTCTACTCCTGCGGATGTGGAACCTTCGATCCTAACTCTGGCGTTTTGGTTCCAGTACAAGTTTTTTAAGAATTGATGTCTTTTTCCATCTAAACCGACTTCTTGCAAACGTTTTAATAGTAGGTCGTGTCTTACTCTATCAAATGCTTTTTTCGAAGTCTATAAAGCATATAAATATATCTTTCTGTTGGTCGTAGCATTTTTGGCGAGAACTAGTAAACTGAACAGGGCTTCTCTCGTTCCCATGCCGGCTCTGAATCCAAACTGATCGTCTCCGATGATTGTTTCGCACTTTCTATAGATACGATTATGTACGATTTTTTCAAACTGTTACTTAAACAATATATCAAAAATTTATAGTGTACTTTCTTTATATTGTATGTATATTAGGTTTCTATTTAAATAAAGATCTATCTATCTATTAATAAACTTAATTTAACAGCAACTTAAGTTATAGTTTTATAGATATTACCATAAATTTAGTTTTCTTTATGTTCAAAGATAGCCCATATTCTTCGCTGCAGTCTGCTATCTTATTCACCAATGTCTGTAGCTCTTTAAGTGTTTCTGCGATCAGAACGGTGTCGTCGGCAAATCTCAGATTGTTTAATCTAACACCATTTATTTTAATACCTACGGATTGCTCAGACAGTGTTCTATTCATTACGTCTTCGGAATAGAGATTAAACAGGGTTGGTGACAATATACACCCTTGTCTCACACCTCGCTTTATTTCAATTTCTTCAGTGGTATTATTCTCTACTCTCACTACTGCCTTCTGATTGTAGTACATATTTGCTATTAGTCGGATGTCTCGTTTATCTAAATTCTTTTCTGTCAGGAGTCTGATTAGGTGATCATGCCGCACTTTATCAAAGGCCTTTGATATACTTTGCAACTAACAAGTGGAAATTGACTATTTGAACTGAACTGACCAGGAGATTGCTTATTTTATAGTAAAAACACAAATGTTGTCTTCTTCAGGGACGCTTGGAACATTTTCGTAATGTAGGACGTTTTTGAAATAAGCCATTTTCCGATCATTTTGCTATTATTGACTTTCCAGTAGTGACTTTCCAAGTAGCTAAATGTTGGCCAAGTTTCCCGACCCCTATTTCATTTGGATTGATGGTAATGGTCGATTTTCCTTTTTTTTAAAATACTTCCAAACAAACCGATGCTTGAGTTATAGCTTTCGTCCCCTTGAACCAATACGACGTTATTTTGTTTTCTTGATCTTGCAAACAAATCCTTTTTATTTTCGATATCTGAAAGTGTCAACTTTGCAGCGCTTTGAATGTTGACAATGCTTCCTTATAACTACAAATAAATTAAATTCACATTACTATTTTAGATATCTAGTAATTAGATGTAAATAATTTTTTGTGATTATCAATTTGTGTTAGTTCCGTTCTTGTGTCCATGAAAGGATCTTCAATATAGTCCATACTTGTTTTATTTCAATTATTTTACTAATAGGTATATTGGTTTTGTCAATTAATCGGTTAGGTGTATTTGTTTGTGATTTTCCATATAATTCTTTCACTTTTTTATGTAAATTATAATGATCATACTTCTTCTGCAATTCTTCCACTTCATGCATGTTTCCTTCATCCACTTTTCCTTAGCCTCTTTTATTTTGTTCCTTATTAATTTATGTTTTTTCTCTGTACTTATTTGGGTTTTTGTTTCTATATTTTCTTCTTTGTTCCATGATTTCCAGTATTTCTTGAGTCATCCAAGGTTTTCGGTTTTCTGTTTTTTTTTTGTAGAGTTTCTTTCTTGTGTTTTTATACAGAATCTTTGATTTTACTCCACATAATGTTCACATTCTGCGTTTTTCATTTCTGATGTTAATTTCTTCGTTTCTTGATTGAAACAAGTTGAGGCCTATCTGTTATTTCTATTTCTTGTTGTGTGGATCTGCTTCGTCTTCGCTTGTTTTCTTTTTCAATAAATTGTGGTCTTTGTTCTGTTTAACAGTTCCTTGTAATAGTTCTTCCATTCTCATAAGTTATTTAAATTTAATCCGGGAAATAACTATTGAGGTACATAAACTAACCAAATAATAAAAAACGCGAATTTAGTGGATTTTGCATTTTAACCAATAACAACAGTGGACAACAGCTATTTCCGTTGAACAGCTGATTTTGCCAGGTTTCAAAGAGCTGATTAACTTTTTGTAATAAGGTAAGCAAACATTAATCAAATAAATAGATAATTGGTCATAATATAGCTTAGGGTGTATACTTAACATGCCAGTAATTCGATTTGAATGTTGTTTTGTAAAAACCTAACCCCAATTCTATTTCTATTGGCCCGTAGTTTCCAATTACCCGCCGTTTTTTTTTTCAACCACTGTTGTGTTTCCACTCACCCGCTTTCTTTTTTTCTCCAGTATTTTTTTATTTTGCTTTCAGATTAACCATGCGATGAGACTATGTACATAATCCAATGTAAATACAAATATAAAAAATCCAAATACAAAAAAACCAATCGTGAGGCTCTTGAAAGGGCCTTAAATGACATGAAATGGAAGGTCCTATAGGGAGGCAAGCAAAGTACATGAAATTAACTATTCAGTGCACATAACTATATGCACCACAAAAACCCTAACTTAAAAACACCTGGAGGACAAACTACATTAACAAAGTTGGAAGAGAAGTTATACTGAAACAATTGATAACCTGTGCTGATTGGGCTATCTCTTAGATGAATACGATCGTAGAGTAATGGTAAAAACATACCTAGATAGTCGGGGTAAAAATATACCTAAGCTTAACAACAACTTACGGGGAAAAGCATACAAGGGAAAAGCAAGGCAAGGCTACGAAACGGTTTTATCAAAACATCAAACGATCTCGAGCAGCGGTTTTACCCGAGACTATAAATGTGTATTTTGATCACTTGGGTGCAGAACTAGACGGTATACCGCCGCGCCTCTAATATTATAAACTTCGATGAGACAAATTTATCTGACGATCCCAGGAGGAACCAAATAATTACAAAACGAGGATGCCGTTACCCCGAACGAGTGTGCAACTCTTCCAAAAGCTCCACGCCCGTCATGTTCTCTTGCAACTGCTGATGGCAAGGTGCTACCTCCATACATCGTGTATACAGTTCAAAACATGTACGAATCATGGACAGTTGGCGGGGTAAAAGGTGAGAGGTACAATCGTAGCCCTAGCGGCTGGTTTGATGCTATAAGCTTCAGTGATTGGGTCACCAAACTAGCAGTTCCAGCACTTAAGCACTTGCCATGAAAGAAAAATTCTAATTGGCGACAACCTCTCAAGCCATTTTAGTCCCAAAACTGTAACCGAATGCTTAGAACATGATATCTCATTCATATTTTTGCCGTCAAATTCTACATATATGACCCACCCCCTTGATGTGGCTTTTTTCGCCCTTTAAAAGAAGCATGGCGAAAAATTCTTGAAAAGTGGAAAATGGGTGAAGGAAGAAGGGCAGCTACCATACCTAAATATTGCTTCCCTCATTTTGTTAGAGAGCTGATAAATAGCATCAGACCCGCCAAGAAGAATAATATTAAGTCTTGTTTTAGAAAATGTGGGATCTACCCGTTAGACCGTGATCAAGTCCTAAACCGACTCCCTAGTACCAACACTACAAATGTTCAAGGAGTAGAAGAACACGTTAGCAATGTATGAAAGAAGGTCGTCTGTAATAACTGGTAAAAGTGTAACTGGAGCAGACTTTTTAGAAGAAGAAAGTGAAGACGAAAAGCTTGATTCAGATCTTTATAACGACAAAAATATAGAAAACAACGAATCAAGTGAAGATGGAAAGGTCGGTCGTTAACAGAAGTGAAGGGGAGGTTGAATCAGATGATGAGGAGATGAATATTCCTTTAAGCCAGATTGCTGAAAATCAAAACGTGGACAGACAAGCGTTCCTGTTCCTAGTGTTTCCTACAAAGGTAGAGTTTTTAAACAGGTTTATACCGTATCTATTCAGCTATCAGATTGGCTGCTGTTTGCGTTTTCAACCAGTTTTAGGAAAAACGAAAGATTAAAGTATTATATTGGAAAAGCGTTGAAAACCATTGATGAAAACGATGACATTTACAAATCTTTTTTGAGATATCGCCAAACCAAGCAATCCCCAGGGTTTATTTAAGGATTTTCCACGAAACCAGACGTTTGCTATTTCTCTTTTGACCAAATTGTTGGTCAAATTCATCCATCTGATAACTCCGAGCTGCCAAGCAGTTTAAATAGTGAGATTCTTAAACTTCCCATCAACCAAAATGATCGTAATTAATGTAATCTGTTATTTTAACCCTCAACGTACAATGGGACTACGCTCAAGAGATTAGATCCAGAATTGAAATGGCACGGTCTACATTTATTAAGTTGAGATCCTTGCTGTGCTGCAGTGATCTCAGTTTGGAACCAAGATGCGGATAGTGAGGTGCTACGTTCTTCCAGTGTTACTATATGGAGTTGAAGCCTAGACACTGACGCAAGCCACTGAAAAACGAATCGAAGCCTTCGAGATGTGGATATACAGAAGGATACTAAAAATATCTTATGTGGACCATATCACCAACGTTGAGGTCCTACAGCGCATGACAAAAGAAAAAGAAGTGCTTAATTTAATTAAACAACGTAAGCTTGAGTACCTCGGCCACGTGATCTGGAAGGAAGAAAAATATCGAATTCTTCAACTCGTTATGCAGGGTAAAGTATTTGGCAGAAGAGGACCGGGACGCCGTCGTATCTCGTGGTTGAAAAATCTCCGACAATGGTTTGGGATGATCTCAGCGGAGCTGTTTCGCATAGCAGTCAACAAAACCATGATAGCCTTGATGATCGCCAACATTCGGACCAGATAAGGCACTGAAGAAGAAGAAGAAGATGTTATTTTAACGAAGATTCTGTTGCGAGAATCAACGCAGCAAATCTAGATTTAAGTTAAAACTTTTTTTATTTGTTCCTACACATGTAATTTTTTGTTCCTATAGTTATAACAGTACAAAAGTTATGCTGTGAGAATTAATGCAACGCAACAGGGTTTTTTGTGTTCCCTAAAGTAAGAAAGTGGTATATTTTTCTATACTTTCATGCTTAATAAATGATACAAATTCCAAATTTGTATGTTTATTATATTTTTTACTTAAAAAATTAATTGCATATATTACTAATATATTTTTAAATGTCTCTATTGACCTCCGGAATGGTATATAAGCCAAACTAATGCAAAACAAAACATTGTTTCCTTTCACCCCGTTTGGAGGGTGAATAGAAAAACACTACTTTTTTTTATTTTTTTTTAATTGGAAAACTTTTTCAAATATGCTCACTAGGCCCCTAAACCTATTAGCCGTGACACACATTTTGCATATTTTTCGTGGCCGATTAGATAAATAGCAACCTAACTACAAAGCCTGAAACCTCAAAACTGTTTCTATTGACCCCGTTTTATAGTAGCTAGTAGGAAAGGAGGAAAAAATATGGTGAAAGAGTTAGTTGCTCTAACCATAGATTCTCGATTTATTATTAATTTCTATTGATTTTCATAGAGATAAAGGGTTTCGCGTTTACTTTGAGCACATAATAAAACAGTTGCCGATAATGTTACACAAGATCAGTATAGCCCATGGCATTTCTTCAGCTGAAATTAACGTTGACCGTTGTAGCCTGCAGCAGAGTATTATATATTCAAGAATACAACTTTACCTTTCCCACACCATATTGTAACGGTTTTATATTATTGAAACGTATGTAGCCGGGCGATCGCAGTGTTTAGGTGATTATACATAGATTTACGACGGCGCGGCGTATAGTGTAGACTTGTAGCCAACAGATGGCATTGTTAGTACTATTGCTCTAAGATATTTATAAAATTGATATTATTTAATAAATTACTCCTGCAATTTTTTCTTAATTTAAAGCATGCGATTTTGATGACACTGTAAATACCATTTTAAATGAGTATCAATTTCTTTTCTCCCTACAATTTTAGAAAACTGTATGAACGTTACAGATTACTAGAACTACGAAAGTGTTGTAAATAATTAATGCTATGAAACCCGTTAAGATGGCTCTCTTCGATAAAAATAATTTTTTAAATATCTATTTTGTTTATTAAATTAAAATAATTTTATGGAATATGCAAAAAAGGCACATGTCAAAAAAAACTTTTTGTGAAATTAAAAAAAAACTGTTTTTTGAGCTGAAGTTGTAATTCACTATATTGTCTTACTTAAATTATGGCAAAAAGTAAATACTGATCATTTTACTGTATAATTAGTTTTCGACATGTATTTTCAACATATACAGGACATTTTAAAATATGTGACATATGACCTTTATGCAAAACAGAAACAAATTAAATTAATTACTATTTAAATAGGAATAAGCCACAAGGTTAAAGTAAGTTTATTGACGTTTCAATTTCCACTTCGGAAATCGTTCTCAAAATATACTCCGCCAAATAAGTATCGCATCACTTATAAAATTACACAAATTTCTGACAGCATTTGGTTAATTTAAATTATTTCTTTCTGGCCCTTAAGAATATTAAGGCTAGAATAAATATTAAAAAGAAATTTGTAAATACAGCTTACTGTTTAAGAAAAAAAATGTTAATTGCTATTTTGTCTGGTTTTTATATTATCAGTCTTTATTTTACTTTTGTAAAAAGTATACAGTTTGCGTTTAATTTAAAATTTCGTATTAAATATTGAGTATGGAAGGTCGTGACAATATAAATTTAAATTTAACGAGAGATCAAGTGGTTAGAATAATTTCCCTCATTGAAGACGGAAGGAGTCAGAGATATGTGGCAAATTTAGTGGGTGTAAATCAGTCGACAGTATCACGAGTGGTAGTAAGGTACCGAGAGACTGGTCTTTATGAAAGACGAGCTGTAACAGGTCGGCCAAGAGCAACTACGCATGTGGACAATAGATTTTTAGTCCTTCAGGCTTTGCGTCGAAGACATGTGACTGCAAGTCAACT
Organism: Diabrotica balteata; assembly: GCA_918026665.1. Lineage (NCBI taxonomy): Eukaryota > Metazoa > Arthropoda > Insecta > Coleoptera > Chrysomelidae > Diabrotica > Diabrotica balteata. Next base: position 85,209,898 of record OU898285.1, on the reverse strand, counting down.
TCAACATGACTTAGCCGAGACTCGAAATGTACGTGTGTCTTCAGAAACTGTTAGGCACATCTTAAGACAGTCTGGAATTAGGGCCAGAGTAGCTGCCACTGCCCGAGACTTACAAGGGAACACCGTATAGCACGTCTAACATTTGCAAGAGAGCACGTAAACTGGAATATCGACGACTGGGGTAACATACTCTTTACGGATGAGTCAAGATTTTGTTTATACACTTCGGATCGAAGAATACCAGTTTATAGACGAGATGGCGAGCGTTATTTTCAATGCAACCTAAGACCGGCGACAAACTTTGGAGGAGGATCTATTATGCTCTGGGGCGGAATATCTCTTAGGGGTCAAACCGAATTGGTACAGCTAGATGGAGGATCCTTAACTGCTGATAGGTACATTAGAGAAATTTTGGAGATGCATGTTGTTCCTTACGCCCCATTTTTTGGTAATGACTTTGTTTTAATGGTAAATTTACAAGTTTTAAATTTGTGCCAGTGCACAGCCCGGACTTAAATCCAATAGAACATGTTTGGGACCATCTTTACAGAAGGGTGAGATCTGGTAATGTGACGCCAGCTAATCTTCAAGACCTGCAACGGTTGTTAACCAGTAGAATGGAATAATATCGATCAAGATTATCTAAGAAGATTAATTGGAAGTATGCCACAACGTTGTCTAGATGTTATAAGAGCTAGAAGAGGCAATACGTCTTACTAAATTATCATTACTTTTGATTTTTATTTTTTTTAATTCAATGCTGTTTGTGCGCTTACTTCTAATTTATGAAATAAATTAAATAAAACCTTTGTTTTTCGTACATTCTGCATTTTACTTTTAATACTTTTTACGCACTTAAAAAACAAAAAAAAAACACACAAAAAAAATCCATGTTTTAAATTATTTTTAATACAAAATTTGCAGTTTCATAGGTGATGCGATACTTTTTTGGCGGAGTGTACAAACATTCATAAATTAAACAAATTTTTTTGTTACTTGGTGAAAATTCTTTTAATAATTTAATTTTATCTGACTCATCTATATTGACAATTCAGACATACATTATACATTTTAAAGTAGATGACTTTAAAATGATAGTGCCAATTATTGTTGAGTTGCGTTCCTGGGACGACTTTACTTGTAAGATAGTTCATTCGATTACATGAAATCAACTTTAACTTAAGAATATCCATCAGAAAAAATCATAGCATATAATTCGTCTTTAAAAAGACAAACGCATGCCATGATGACAGTAAAATTCTCCTGTTAGTGATTCCATAGTAAATTATGGGGGAAAAACCAGGAAAAAAACCTCATAATACTATCCCGACATGGTAAGTATTTGGTCGTGCATTTATTTTACTTTCAATAAACACCAAATTCTGATTTTATATGTTTTTGTCTTTTTAGAAAACATAAATGATGTATACTCTATATGTTACTGACTTACTAATACTGGTATTTTTCTTTTAATAACTTCCTCTTTTATTATAGATTCTACCACGTTCTGCCGAGGAAATTGCGACACAATTGGTCTCATTTAGCATAATTAGAACCCCTTCTTTGGTTTTTCTCCTTTTACCATCCGTTTCTTTTAGGACTATATTTGAATCATTCCATTGAACTCTATGTTTATTATCCCATGCGTGTTTACATATTTAAGATCTATCAAACTTTCTATTTTTAATATAAGATTGATGTTCATTTATTTTAACATTTAATGGCCTTGATGTTTCACCTAAATAAAACTACTTCCTGAGATAATAATCCTTCCTGCAGACAAAGGTAATACCACAGTCATCCTGGATACTCTTTCCTACATAGAGAAAGTAAACGACTTACTTAGGATACATCCTGTTATAATACAATTTCTCGAGACCCCACTCCTAGAATCGAACGCGAAATTTCCCATGCCATCAAACAATCCGATCTTTTCCGATGATGTTAAGAAGTCCATAGTTTCCGAAAAACTCCATCTGCCCCAGAATTTACGGTCTTCCCAAAATCCATAAAGACAACGTACCTCTTCGTCCCATTGTGACTACGATTAACTCTCCTACCTACAAACCGCAAAGTACTTGTCGAATCAGTTTAAGACCTATACTGGTCATACCTCTTCTTATGTCCGAAATTCCACACATTTCATCACCTTAATCTCCTCCCTCACGGTCGATCCCCAAGACATTCTCGTCAGTTTCGATGTATCATCCCTATTTACCAATATCCCTATACATGACTCTCTAGTTGTTCTGCGAGATCACTTGACCAATGATAACAAGTCTTTGGTTTTGGCAGATCTTGCGGAAAAATGCCTCCTTTCAACATATTTTTCTTTTAGAGGCAATTTCTACAAACAAATATCTGGAACACCAATGGATTCTCCCTTTTCCCCTGTCATTGCTGACATTTTCATGGAAGCCTTTGAGTCTTTAGCCCTAGAATCTTACCCTTAAAACCAAAAGTCTGGTTCCGCTACGTTGATGATACATTTATCATCTGGCCCCATGGTCAACATACCCTTTCTCCCTTCCTAGATCATCTTAACTCACAACATCCGAGTATAAAATTCACAATGGAAGTAGAAAATAATCGGTCCCTTCCCTTTCTCGATGTGTTAGTCACCTCCAAGCCCAATGGCCGATTGGGTCACTCTGTTTATAGAAAAAAGACTCACACGAATCGTTACCTACATGCTTCATCACACCACCATCCTGCCCAAAAGAATTCTGTGATCAACTCTCTCATCCATCGGGCCATTTCGATTTCTGAACCCGACAACCTTAGAGAAGAACTTGGCCATCTGCAAAAAACCCTTGTCGCCAACGGTTACTCCAAGTCCACAATTCAAAATATTACACACCGACATCTACATCCCCCTTTACACCCTAGGACGACAAATTCAGAATCTTCGGGTAATACTCCTGTGGCTTTTCTTCCGTATATTCGAAATGTCACTGATAGGATTGGCAAAATTCTTCGCAAAGAAGGTATCAGGACTACTTTTCGACCACCCAAGAAAATCTCACAATATCTACCCTCTCCTAAGGACCCATTACCGCCCCTATCTTCCTGTGGTGTCTATTCTATTCCTTGTTCATGTGGACATGTGTATATTGGCGAAACTGGTCGTTCCGTCAAAACTCGGATTCAAGAGCATCAAAGATGCATTCGATCAGGTCTTTTCTCCCATTCTGCAGTTGCAGAACACTGCCAAGAAACCGGTCATTCCATATTGTTCGAAAAAACCCATATTATTTCTAAGAGCCCCTTCTTTTATTCCAGGAAAATCCGCGAATCTCTAGAGATCCGAAAAAATCCACATAATATCAATCGAGAGGAAGGATACTACTTGTCTCCCATCTGGAATCTCAGTCTAGAGCCGCCGTCCGGTCCCGCTACCACGATGCAGCCACATGATTGGCCAGCGCGCGCTTCTTGACGTTCGCGCCACGGAGTGTGCCGATACGTCCCGACACGACAGGTCACCGCGACTATAAATAGAGCGTAGCGGAGTAATCGTCGGATTCACTCCCCGCCTCTCGACGCGTTAGTGTTCTGAGCTGTTGGACGTGAATCCCTGTCCTGGCATTTGGTTTTCACCTCTGGCTGCGTTGAGTAGTTGAGTTACTGTGACCAAATGCCCATCTTGGTAGTTAGTATTCGCCTCTGGTTGCGTTGAGTAACTGAGTTACCGTTGCTAACTACCCATCTTCCTGTCTTGTTTTTTTTCTTTTTCTTTGTTCTCCTGAAGAAGCTACATACAATTGTAGCGAAACGTCGAGATGAACCCACTTTTGGGTCACTCACAAATGACACGGTCCAAACCCGGAAGACGAATAAACTATAAATAAAACTGATCGCATTCACAAGATATCTTATAAATACAATTCTTTGTCCTTTCTTGTTCATTGATAGGACAAAATAAATCTCAATGTTCTGTTTGTTGTTTTGAATATTGTTGAAATGTTGAATTCCCTGTAATTCCAAGGGAAGCAAGACCTTGCACCTTGTTTTTTTTAAGTATGGCATTTTTTTGTACGTTGGTATATATAGGAGAATGTATAAAAATAAAATATAAATGCAACAAATATATCTATTTAATATCTACATGATTGTGTAAATGGCATTACCTTAAAACTAATATAGGTATAAAAATCATCCACAGCCCCATTCTTGAAAAATAAAACTTAAAGTATTGGGATATGGTACTTATATGCACAATAAATATTGTATTGATATAAATATATTGAATATCACGATTGCGTTTTTATGATATGAACATATAATTGTATGATCAAAACAATCAAAACAATTTATAAATAAATAGTAACAAAAATCACTGTAATTTTTACGTTTAATATTATTGAAACAAAATTTTTACTAATCTATTATGGAACTTTATCAAATTCTGTAAAAATTAATGTAAAATAATTATTTAAACAGTTTCAGTTATCAATAATTTTATTTGTCACTTTTTAGCACAAAGTTTAGAGCAAATTTATTGATTTTTATTTCAAAAAACTTGTTTTATATTTAGTTAATAATTAATGCTTTGACAGCTCGACCTGTCTGACATCTGTATGCAATTTTGAATATTTATCACAAGTGATTTTATATAATATATCGAAACTATGGTTTCTATCTATCTATCTAACTATGAACAAATTATTCAGTTTTGAGTTATTTTTATACCTTTTTTCCTAAGGAAATTTGCTAGAACTGAAAACTGTTCAAAAGTTGTTTTAATTAATTAAATATCTTTTGAAATAATTGAAAAACTACATCGAAAGAATATACTAGATAGAAATTCAGAAATAATTAAAAACAAAAAGAAAATCAAAGAAATGAAAATAGCAATTTATAATTATAGAGCAGTACAGTCGTGAGTTTGTAGAAGCCAACTAAAAGTGAATCAAAACGTGTTTTATAAACTAGCTCTAATGTATTACTTTTAATATTATAAGCAGACATATAATACTCTATTGGTTACAGTGTAAAGTAACGAACAAAGAAATATATTTTCTTACGCGCCGCTAATCATCCAATCCACTATTTCCGAGAATCCATGATTGATACGTGATTTTGTCTACTTTTGACTAGTTGGGAGGCGTGACTTTGGATGATTAATTTCATTATTTGTTCACTTCTGACGATCCTGAACACTTAAAAATTGACAACTGTAATATGAACTTTCATGCCTCATTGTAAGTTTCATGAGAAAGAGAGAGGGTGAGAAAGAGACAGAGAGCAAGCGTATGTTCAGTCATTAAAGTGCACCAAAGAAGTATGCGCACAATATTAGTTGTAATATAGTTCCAAAATCTCATTAATTAAAGTAAAACAGAGCACCCTAACTAGTAAAATGACATAATACGTAGTTAGTAAGCAACGAAGATGTAGATCAAGCAATAAAATAAAGAAAGGTAGAGGTGTTGTACCATATGAGTCCTGGAGAAGTATGGACAGTGTTTGGAAAAACGTGAACGACTGTGGTGAATGAAGAGTAAAGATAAAGAAAAAGTTAATAAGTCATAGAATAGGAAAATACTAGATATTAGAAGATAGCAAAGCAATTATAATCATATTGTTATTAACATGCATTCAGCGTGGCCCGTGTCACGGTTGTATCTCGAAGCAACATCTCGGGCTTCGAATTTGTCAAATAACGGACTAAAGGTAAGACTACCCCAGAAGATTCGAGAATAATACTTTTTGGTATTATATATGTAACGATGTTAATGAGTTAGTTTAGTTGATAAGATAGTACCGAAACTGTAAAGTTATAAATGAAATATATATTATATAAATTCGAACCGCTCGTTTTATTTATGCTCCGCTACAGTTGGTGTTACGTGTGCGATAAAAAAAATAAATTCAGCAGTGACTTTGGAAAAAGACTTTTGAACTTTTGAAAAGTATTGTTCGTCGGGAACATTCGCGTAGTTCGGTAGTGATCTTTGTACGAAAGAAACATTTAAAAAGTACGTGTGTGCCTGACCTAAGATGCTGCTAATAGAACTTTTAGTAAATAGTTGCGTGAGCAACTAAAAGAACGCGATGAAGACTGCAGCGGGTCCAAAAAGATAGATACTTCAAGAACGACTTTGCCCCGTGAGACGAACCACCGTCATTAATGATCAAAGGTAGCCCTCAACAGCTACAAGACGCTCAAGCAGATGATCCATGTATAAAAAGAGTATTGGATTGGATGCGTCGAAGTAAAGACCTCTTGGCAAGACCTTATTGCATGTAGTCCGAAGTCAAGTGGTTACTGGAGCCAATGGAATTGCCTAGTGCTAAAAGAGTGATTCTCCTGTTTGTGAATGATGATGGTACAGAATCTAAGCTTCAGTTGATTGTACCTAAAAGTAAAGTCTCAGAAGTATTGCGTCAGTTGCATGATGGTGCACTAGATGGACACTAGTTCTATTGGTGAAACTGTAAAGATGATTTAAGAAGATGGTGCCGGAAATGTGAACTGTGGTAACCAGTAATGGTCCAGTTGGTAAAAAGAGGGCACCCATGTAACAGTACAATGTTGGTAGTCCTATGGAAAAGTAGCAATCGACATTGCAGGTCCATTTCCAGTAGACGAATGATGGAAATAAATATATCCTGGTAGCCATGGATTATTTTACGAAAATTTTACGTTATAAACATGCATTCAGCGTGGCCCGTATAACGGTTGCATCTCGAAGCAGCATCTCGGGCTTCGAGAACCTTCGCGATTGTAGGAGCGCCATTTTGTCAAACAACGAACTAAAGGTGGGACTAACCCCAGAAGATTTGAGAATAATACTTTTTTGGTATATATATGTAACGATGTTATGAGTTAGTTTAGTTGATAAGATAGTACCGAACTGTAAAGTTATAAATAATAATATTTATATAAATTCGAACCGCTCGTTTTATTTAATCTCGCTACAATATCTTAACCACTACATAGTTTTGGATATCGTGAATATAATATATTAAAGTATGTCATAGTTGAGGATCAGTTTAAGTGATTTTAGGGACATTTCAAAAATATATTTCTTTTTATATTAAAATTTTGAACCAAATATATAAATAGGTAGTTTGTGCAAATAATATGTTTTGCACATTTCGTAGGACTCTAACTAAATTTATTCGTTAATAAAAATATTGCTTCAATAACGCATTGTAAAGGTGCACAACGACTGAAACAACTAACTTACGCCATTACGTTCATTTTTCACCGTAATGAACATAAAAATAATTTTTCTTATAAAAAAATAAATTACTTTATGCACTATGTACAATTCAAATGGACTTTCCAAACAATTGCCATTATATAGCGTGATAGTTTCGTAAGTAAATAACCTGCGCAATATTTTAAAAATATAAACAATGTCAGATTAGACTAGAATTTTTTTGAGCATTACGAGGTTTGAATTATTATATTTAACCATATCTAGAGGCAGCGATGGTTCATTTTTCTTTGCCTGTGTATGCCATACCAAGATCTGAAACAAAAACTCGATTAGTAAATACTCAACAAAGTGATTTTCAAATAAATTTTGTTGTAATACTTTGATACGTAGTAAAACAATCACTGTTACATAGAATTTGAAGAAAATGCCAAAGTATCAGCGGAAGCAAGCTGGATTTGGAAGTAATAGATCCTTAGGATGCGGAGGTTGGAGCGGAGTCAATGAAGAATGTAGAGCAGCGGCAGCAGTGGGTATACTAATCAAAAATAAATGGAAGAACAGGGTTAGAACATGGGAGCCAATCAACGAGAGAATCATTAAAATGCATATAGACATATATCAAAGAAGCCCTGAAGAAAATGAAAAATAATCGAACCCCGGGTGAAGATGGAATATTATCAGAAGCACTAAAAATTGGAGGGGATGTATTACTTGAAAAAATTAAACAACTTTTCAATATCTGCCTTCACAGCGCCAATATTCAACAGACTGGAACAACGCTACTATGATTCTATTACCAAGGCAGGAGACAAAGCAAATTTAGAGAATTACAGACCGATTAGCCTCCTCAGCCATATATATATATATATATTATATATATATCTATATGGCTGAGGAGGCTAATCGGTCTGTAATTCTCTAAATTTGCTTTGTCTCCTGCTTTGTGTAATAGAATCATAGTAGCGTTGTTCCAGTCTGTTGGAATATTGGCGCTGTGAAGGCAGATATTGAAAAGTTGTTTACGCGAATACTAGTTAAGAGAATGGAAAGAAAATTAGAGACTTATCAACCAAGGGAACAGGCAGGATTCCGAAAAAGTTACGGAACAAATGACCATCTACAAAGTATAAAAACCCTAATAGAGAAAGCCGTGGAATACAATAAACCTCTAGTTCTAATATTATCGATTTTCACAAAACCTTTGACACAGTTGAGCTAAGCAAAATATTACAAGCGCTTAAAGAATGCAGGCTAGATTATAGATATACTAAATTATTATACAAAATATACCTGCAGGCAACAACCACTGTCAAATTACATACTAACAGTAATCGCATAAAATAGAACGGGGGTTAGACAAGGAGACCCAATGTCACCTAAACTTTTTAATACGGTGCTAGAACATGCTTTTAAGAATTTGGATTGGATGACAAAGGGAATAAAAATAGATGGAGAATATCTAAACAACTTACGTTTCGCCGATGATATACTTATAATAGCTGAAGATCTAGGTATGGCAAGAGAGATGGTACAGGAACTCGTTGTGGCTACAGAAAATGTAGGTTTGAATATAAATATCTCGAAGACAAAAATCATGACCAATTTGGTGCCCAACCAGAACATCAGTATTGGTGGGAAAGAAATAGAACTCGTAGATAAATATAAATACCTGGGACATGAAATTATGATGGCAGAGATAACCAAACTCATGAACTGAAGAGAAGAGTCGGCCTTGGTGGGCAGCATTTGGAAAACTGAGAGAAACTTTTAAAAGTGAGCTGCCCACATGCCTAAAGAGAAAGGTATTTGATCAGTGCGTCCTCCCAGTCTTGACGTACGGAGCAGAGACACTTACCTTAACAAAAGCAGCAGCTACCAAACTGAGAGTCACGCAGAGAAGAATGGAGCGTCCATGTTAGGAATAACTCTCCGAGACAGAATAACAAACAAAATCAGGAGAAGAACCGAGTGACTGACATCATCGAGAAGATAGCCAGACTAAAATGGAGATGGGCAGGACACATAGCCAGAATGACAGATGGGCGATGGACAAAGAGGTTATTGGAATGGAGGCCAAGGGAAGACAAGAGAAGCGTCGGTCGACCACCTACAAGATGGACTGACGATTTAAGAAAACTCAATAAAAACTGGATAAGAGCGGCGCAAGATAGACGGGGTTGGAAACATGAGGAGGCCCTATGTTTAGCCGTGGACTCTTGAGGCTGGATGATGATAGACATATACGGTGAAGAGACAGTGGTACTCGGAGTATATGCACAACAGATGATTCCCTGAGAGCAGAAAAAGAACATTTTACGGAACAACTTCAACATTACATAGAACTAATTAAGAAGAACGTGGAGATACTTATAACAGATAAAGATCAAAGATGTGCGAGTCAGAAGAGGAGCAGAATGTGGAACGGGCCATAAACTACTGACAGCAAAAATGGGCATTAATTGGAGAAATAACAAGATCCCCTCTACAAAAGAACCGTTTAACCCTATAAAAAACAGTACAATATAGATCTATTCAAGAGCAATCAACAAGAGAAACTATACCAACAACGCCTAGTCCAAACATTAATAGAATTTAGATACGGCAACATCCGAAGAAACATACGAGCATATAAAGGCGAGTATAAAACAAGCAGCATTCGAAGCCCTTGGAGAAAAAGAACATTATAACAAATAAACAGCACTATTATGAAACAAATGAACCAACAAAAAGAATAATTGAAGAAAAAAGCATGTATTCATGCATTCACACCACCTCTCATGCATTCCGAGCGACATTTTACGCGAAAACGGTTTTTTATTTGTCTTTTTTATGCATATTGCCACGAAGCGCATTTCGTAAAACTTTAATGAAAGGATACGGGTACAGCGGAGCAATGACAATGCTGATCTCTTCTTACTTGAGCAACCGCAGTTTTCAGAGTCCCGATAAGACAAGTTCTGTCCGAACTCGGGAACCCGGAAGCTGGAGTACCACAGGGAGCAGTACTGTCACCTTCTGCTATACACGATATACACAGTAACATACCTAGAACACCAGGTACATTATTAAGTCTCTATGCCGACGACACAGCGATAGCGGCCAAACACAGAAATGTAGACATAGCAGTCACCAACCTAGAGACAGCGTTAGAAGCAATCAAAAGCGAAGCAAAATACCTCGGGGTAATAATGGACAAAGGACTAACCTTTAATAAACACGTAGAAGCTACGGTACAAAAAGCCAACATGGCTTTTGCATAGCAGGAAGGAAAAGCAAACTTCGTATAAAAACCAAAATAAGACTTATAAACAGTATAGTCCTTCCTATACTGACCTACGCGTCACTTGCATGGGGACATATTTGTAACACAACCAAAAAGAAAATACAGGCACAACACAACAAAAGCCTAAGAGAAGCGGTAACGTACCAAGATACGTAGCTAAAGATTCCTTTTCAGAGAATTACAACAATCAGAGTGACTGACACTATGAAAGAAAAGCTAGGAAAAAGTTCGCAGAACTAGAGAACCACCCCAGTTACATTCTACGAGAGATAATGAGGTATGACGCTTTCCACAGATGGAAGCACAAAAGACCAAAACAACAAATAGTAGACTAAAATAAAATCAGAGAGAGAAATAAAAACCCCCCAGATGGACAGAATTCAACAAAAAGCCCAGAGTGAGAAGAAACTTCAAATCATACCACACACACAAGGAAGACAGTTCGTAGCTCAAATCACCCAGAATATCGCTTATCGCCTCATACCACAGTGGCCCAGCAGCTCAACTAGGATACAGTCCTGTATTGTGGTATCGTATAATATTTATATATTTTCTTTATTATAATATAGATTGTACACTAATTATGATTTTTGTCCCACAGGTCACCTACAAAAAAATTACAAAAACACAAAAAACCGGCTTCGGCCACCAACAAAATTAACAAAAACCCCAAAACCCGGGCACTTAGGGCCCAACCCCCTTGAGCACCAAATCGCCGAACTGAGCCGGGACTCAGAGCGGAGACTTGAGGCCCAAGTAAGCAATTCTAGTTCGCGGATAAGCCACATTAAGATAAACAGGAATAAAGCGGAGATGCGCTGTCCTGAGTTTTTTGCCTTCGGTTAGGAAACCATGTTGGGGTTCTATTACCCAGGACCTCCACATGAAGAGCACTTGGCTGATTGTTGTGCCTCTATAGCGAATCAGATTGCTATAGGGGGGAAAGGGATGGTCTAGAGCATTGGAGCACGGTGGAGTGACTCCTGTTTTACTCGAGTTAACACACCTTGCTCCAATGAATTGTTACACCCGATCGTACTACCTGGGTGAACATTTCTCATAGGCTGGGTTCAATCAAATTGCTTGCTACGTAAAACTTTTCATATTAAAAGTACTTGACAAGACGAGGGTAATTTGTTTAAAAACGAGCCCTCTATCATTTATGGTTACACGGCAAATGTATGCTAACTTTGACCTTCAATATCTTAGCAACCAGTAAGCCGAATGTATCTTTTTTATTAAAGAAGCGTCTTTTATATTCTTTAAGTGTATAAATTTTGAAATTGATATATTTAAAGCTCGTAAAGTTATTCAATTTGTTTATAAACCTAAAAAACTGTTTTAAAACTTTAAAAAAAATTTTCTAGGCTCTCCTAGTGAACCGATTTGAATTTTACAAAAAGAGTTTGAAATGTTTGAGCCCTTCCTTTATATGTAAAAAATTTTGCAACTATCTGAGGGCCTTATTTAGGGCCTACTATAAATTTGAAAATTTGCGATTTTTTTCCAGTAGACTGGATTGCAACATTATTATGCAAAACCTATCTGGCCGATGTTAACAAAATTTTAGCACACGTTTTAAACATATTAAAAAGTTTTTCTAGCCGGAATATGGAGCTTGTAAGTCAAGTTTAGAAAGTCGAAAACATTTAAAGCATTAACTTCATTTTTTGTACTTTTTTTCCAATTATTGCTATTTTTTCAACAATAAACATTAAATTTTCAATTGCTAGTCTAACGAAATATTGTGTAAAATTGAATACCGAAACTTTAACTTCTTATAATTTTTTTCTCTAGAATCAATATTTTCGAATTATAAATGAAAATAGGAGCAAAAAAAAATGAGAAATTTTCAATTGTTTTCAGATTTTGTTAAATAAAAAATTTAGCACACGGTTTGCGACTGGCGCATATCGTGATTATCGATATTGGGCATATCCTGAAGGGATTCCAGCAAAAAAAATAGCTTCTATAGAAAATGTCCATTATGGTCTGAATTTCTACAGATCCCGCCCAGTCTATTTACTGTTTAGTCTACTGGAGGATTTATTAATTTGTTTTGTAAGTGAAATCGATATGGACAGATTCCCCTTCATTATTTTTCATGTTTCATTTATTATTCCAAGTGCTTATTTTGTTTACTGCTTTTTGGAGATGTCTAGTTGTTTTTTCGAATATTTCACTGACTGTTAGGATTGGAAGTGTCGTTTACAAATGTGGCCAGTTTACCATTTTCTGTGGACAGGTATGTCACAGGTATACAATATGGGTCGCAAAAACATTGGCCTGTTTGTCATTGTAATTCAGCAAAAATAGAATAAATAGAGGCTACTAGGTGTAAAATGACAAAAATCTGACTTACCTTTGTACAATTAGACGCAAGTAACTCAACGTCAGCAGGCTCGAAGGGAGACAGACTTTTTAAAAATCCGTCCTCTTCAAATCCAGGCTTGAAAGGCATAGTAGCTTTAGGGCGTTTATATAGAAACTCTACAGAAACGGCAAAACCAGCCATATCTACAGCAAATTTCCTACCACCTATCCATCCGTCGTAAAAACCAGTAAAAACTCCGTGTTTAACAATAGGAGAACTTACTCCCTGCTTTCGTTATTAAGCCAACAGGAAACATAGAAACTCTTTTTGTATATCGTATCTAAAATAAAAATATAATCATTGACATACCATTACTCCTATCATATAACTTAATATACAGGATGTCCCACTAACGTTAACCACCAGCTATATTTTGGAACAAGGACAAATCAAGTACTGGTAAAAAAATCGGAGCTGAAGTTAACCTGGAGAAATTTATAGAAATTGTATTATTTATATTGTTTACTCTATACACCATGCTCCTAACAGTCGTCGTATATTCGAAGCCTTTTCTATAAATGTATAGTTTCTATACATATCTATATCTTTTTTTCCTGTTACTCTATCTGTTGTAATTCCCAAGGTACAGCCGGTGATTAATGTTTTTGGGACACACTGCATATAAATATCATAGGTATTAACGTTTCCCCATTTTTGTAGTATAACTTTATTTGGTCTATAGCATTAATATCAATCGTGTAAATATCAATTATAAAATACAAGCTCACGGGACATTTTTAGGAGGTCATTTGACCCAACATTAGTGACATATAAATCAATACTACAATATGTAATAGCAAAGCATGAGGCTCAAATTAAGGGTTGTTCCTTAGATTTCTCACCTCAGTCCTAGCCGAAATGTACGGCGTTGCAAAATAAATTAATCTATATACCAATCTAACAGATACGAGGTATACTGTATCCAGAAATTTAGTGTCTCATTATAAAAGTTATTTTAATAACAGCTGTAAAACTGAATAATCCCTTGTAAATACTCTATTGTATAATTATCACAGCTACCAAAGCTGCCAGAGTTACGTCCCTGGATTATCCAATATGTGACCGACATATAGAAAGACTATATATTCCAGTGTTTAATTAGATTAAGAGCTTTTGTTTTGTAGTTGTTACCATACCTGGACGTTCTCAAAAATAAATTTTGCTACGAAAATAAAATTTTTTAAAAATCCGTTTCGGTTTTGACTTTCGTAACTGGCGCAGTCATTCGGATTTTTCGAAGTTGTACAAGTGTTCGTGTTAGCCTTGCCGAATTCGCGTACAATTTTTCTTTTTAAAGATTAACGGAAAAGATCCAGCTTTCGGGTACGGTAACAGCCAAACGTCCAGGGTGAGGAACAAGCATCGTCCACAACCTATTGGAGAAGCCAAGACCAGGGAGAAGGAACAAGCATCGTCCAGAATCCTATTGGTGCAGACGGAGGAACAAACATAGTCTGAAGTCTATAGAAAATGAAAATATTCATGTAAGTGTTTCCTATTTTACCAATATCCATATTTTTACCTATATATTATATATTTTTTGATTCACGGTGGAGGATATTTTAGATAATTTAGTAAACTTAACATTTAACGAAATGACTCAACCTAATTTTCAATTAATTAAATATCAAGCTGATAATATTCCTAATTTTGATGGCAATCCGAAACAATTAAATAGATTTATTAAATCATGTGAAAATTTCTTAAATAATCATAGTAATAGAGATGCAAATAATCCTATAAATGTTTGTCCTATTTGATACTGTTTTAAGTAAATTAACTGACAGAGCAGCAGACCTTATTGCATCAAGAACAGAACTTGATTCTTGGGCAAAAGTTAAAGATTCTCTTATAGTAACATTTTCTGATCAGAGATCAATTGATTGTTTAGTACAAGATATAATTTCAATGAAACCAGAAAGAAATGAAAATGCACAAAATTTTGGTTTAAGAATCCAGATGCTAGAAGCATTCTTTGTTCAAAAATTAATATGTCTAATGACCAATTAAATGTAAAAATATTAAAAATTCAACAATATGAAGATCTTTGTCTTAAAACTTTTATAAATGGCCTTAATTATCACATGCAGTTAGTAGTCAGATTAAAGAAATCCTGATTCCATAGAGCAAGCAATGGCTTTCGCTAAAGAAGAAGAAAATTTTATTTCTTTCAAAAATCGAAGTAATAATACGAGACCCTCAAATTTTAATAATTCTCGATCCTATAATAATTCTAATAGAAATTCAAATATTAATTCCCAACACTCTTCATTTCCAAATAGAAATTTTTCTCGAAATCAGAATTTTTCTAATTATAATAATTTTCAAAATCGACATTCTTCCCAAAGTTCTAGTCAATACAGAAATAATAATTTTTTCCGAAATCCAAATAATAATTTTCAAAATCGTCCAAGTTTTTCGAACAATGGTTTTAATAATAATAATAGTAACCAATTTCCAAGACAATTTCCAAATATACCTAGATATCAGCCATCTATTCCTACCCAAAGTCAAAGCAGAAATTCAATGCGACCTGAGCCAATGGATACAAGTTCCAATAACTTTAGTTTACGAAGTAACTTTAGAAATGATAGACGTTCTCCAAATAATTTATTTCACCATAAAATAACGAGTAATAATGTAAGAGAAGGACATACTAATAATTTAGGATATAATGAAAGAATTTATGATAATTATGATGTAAGATATAATAAAAATAGGAAAAGAAGATATATTGATAATAGAAGAATATATAATAATAATGAAAGAAGGTATAACGGAATAAAAGAAGAATGTATAGAAGATATAATAACAATAAAAGAAGAATATATACAAGATATAATGGAAGAAAAAGGTATAATGATGAAACATTTCCAGTTCACACTTCAAGAAACTCAGACTTAATCATAACGACGACGAAGAATACCAAGCCATAAGTAAATTGTGTTATGAACATACCGATATTTTTTATATAGACGGAACGCCCCTTAGTTTTACGAATGAAATAAAGCATAAAATAGATTTAGTTAATGATACTCCGGTTTACACAAGGAATTATAGATATCCAGAAGTTTATAAAAAAGAAGTTAGTAGACAAATAAATGATATGTTAAAAAATGGAATAATACAAGACTCAAATTCGCCTTTTAATTCACCCATCTGGGTAATAGAGAAGAAAATGGATGCAAGTAACCAAAAGAAATATAGAATAGTAATAGATTATCGCAAATTAAATGAAAATACCATAGAAAATAAATTTCCCTTGCCATTAATAGATAACATTCTAGATGGTCTAGGAAGAGCTCAATATTTTACTACGTTAGATTTAGCAAATGGTTTCCATCAGATAGAAATGGAACCAGCCGATGTACCAAAAACAGCATTTCCACGGAGACAGGACATTATGAATTTTTACGTATGCCGTTTGGATTGAAAAATGCCCCAGCTACTTTTCAAAAAGTTATGAATAATGTATTAAGAGGATACCAGAATGAAATTTGCTATATATACTTAGATGATATAATTGTTTTTTCCTCATCATTGCAAGAACATGTTACAAGACTGAAATCAATTTTTGAAAGACTAAGAAAATCTAATTTAAAAATACAACTAGATAAATCAGAATTTTTACGAACAGAAGTGGCATATTTAGGTCATGTTATAACAAAAGACGGAGTACGACCAAATCCAGATAAAATAAATGCAGTCAAAAACTTTCCTATTCCTACTACACAAAAAGAAATAAAGTCATTTTTAGGATTAGCGGGATATTACAGAAGATTTATCCAAGATTTCGCTAAAATAGCTAAACCATTAACAATGTGTCTAAAGAAACATGCAAAAGTAATACATACTCCAGAATTTAAGAAATCTTTTAATCATCTTAAAGAACTTTTAATTAATGCCCCTATTTTAAAATATCCAGATTTTTCAAAACCATTTATATTAACCACAGACGCTTCAAATATAGCCTTAGGTGCAATTTTATCACAAGGAAAAGTACCAAATGATTTACCCGTAGCGTATGCCTCAAGAACTCTTAATCAAACAGAACAAAAATATTCTACGATAGAAAAAGAACTTTTAGCAATTGTATGGGCTTGTAAAACATTTAGACCTTATTTATACGGCAGATCTTTTGAAATTTTATGCGACCATAGACCTCTTATATGGTTATTTAATTTAAAGGAACCCAACTCCAAATTATTAAGATGGAGATTAAAATTAGAAGAATTTAACTATACTATAAAATATAAACCCGATAAAACGAATATTGCCGATTCTTTAAGTCGAATAAATATTAATGCAATTGAAACAGAATCAAATATAAATAATCCCGGTGACATAGATTTTGATATCGACCAATTTTTAGCTGAATTTAACCCAGACATAGTTGATGAAAATGTAATAAATGAAACTTTGCAAATTCTTGATAACAATGAGGTTACAGAAAACCCACTAGTAAATAAAATTATATCAACAGGAAATGAGAACAATGAAAACGTTGAGATAGATAACTCAGACACAGACACAGCTCATAGTGCTGAATCTTCAAATGAAAATAGGTTCTCATTGTTAGATGAAATAATAAACAATAAAGCCTATCAACTTATCGTTAAAAGAGCGCCTTTTGCAAATTATTTAAAACGCGAATGCGAGAATTTTGAAGGACATAAAATAATAAAAGCTACTATTTCAGCAGACGAAGAAAGTGTAACCCAATTCCTAAAAGAAAATGCGTGCAAAAATACTTTATACATTTATTTCTTATCTCAAGAATTACGACCAATATTTCAGAATGTATGGCGTAAATATTTTACAAAATTAAAATTAATTGAATGTACAAAATTAGTTAACAATGTATTACCAGAAGAAAGAAATCAACTAATAAAATATAAGCACAACGGAAAAACAAATCATCGAGGAATTTCAGAGACTCTTAGAGCTTTAAAACTAAATTACTACTGGAAATCAATGAAAAAGGACATAGAAAAATATATAAATGAATGTGAAATATGCCAGAGATCCAAATATAATAGAAATCCACATAAAGAACCTTTAATATTAACCCACACACCCTCCAAGCCTTTTGAGATAATACATATAGATACTTATAAAGTTGGCAATCAAAGATTTTTAACAATTATAGATAAATTTTCAAAATATGGCCAAGCATTACCATATTTTGGCACAGCTATATCAGCATGTCAACAATTAGTACATTTCTTTTCATTTTTCGGAATACCGAAGCAAATTGTTGCAGACAGTGGTGGAGAATTCAAAAATGACGTTGTAGATGAATTACTAAAGACCCATCAAATAAAAATACATTTTACTACTCCATATCATCACGAATCCAATTCCCCAGTAGAAAGATTCCATTCTACTTTAACTGAGCACTTAAGAATACTAAAAGAAAAAGATAAAGATGCAGATAATATTTCTATTATGCCTTATGCTCTTATTGCCTATAATAGTACTATACATTCAGCAACTGGCCATACACCTTTCGAATTAGTATCGGGACATACAGACAGTAAAGATCCCATGAGACTTATTCCAGCACAAGCTTATACTCAATATGTTAATGCACATCAAAATAATACTCAAGCTCTATATACAAGTATACAAGAAGAAAATCAAAAACTGAAAGAAAACGTAATTGGAAAAAGAAATAAAGAAAGAAACTCAAAGGATCCTCGTTTAGGATCACAAGTTATAGAAAAACAGAAACTCGCGGAGGAAAATTAAGTAGAAAATATACTGGACCATATATACTTACACAAATATTAGAAAATGGGAAAATAGAAATTGAAAATCCCAAGAATAAAAAGAAGATAATAGTCCACATAAACGAAACTAAAATTTTGCCTAATATTTCAGATTCATCGTCGGAATCTTCGGAGCAGTCAACTATATCAACGCAAGAGACAACTATAGTCAAGTTTGAAGATGTAACTTCATATCCAGGACTCCTACCTTTCAGATTAGGTACCTCCAAAATAATTTCTACACACTGGACATTTATACAAATTTACAATTTAACTTCTGTCATACAAGAATTTTATTTATTGAAGAATGAAGCTCAAAGACTACACACAAGTTTTAAAAATCAGACAAGTTATTATTCAGAATTAGAAAACTCATTTATCCCTCTAATTACATTACAAAATAAAATAGAAGAGCAGATATATCAAATTAATCCGCCTTTGTATAAGGAAGAAAAGAGAACAAAAAGAGGACTTCTAAATCCTCTAGGAACAATAATAAAATGTATTACAGGAAATATGGACCAAGAAGACGCACAAAGAATAGAGAACGAAATAAAACAATTAAAAGATAATCAAAATAACTTAAAAGTAAATTCCCTAAGACAAATATCCTTATTGCAAGATTCTATAAATACTTTTAATAATGCTATAAATAATATTTCACATAATCAATTGATTTTAAAATCAAAAATTGAAGCTATAGAGAATAAATTAGCTTTATTTGAAAAAAGTATGTATACACATATTCAGTCATTTATAGTAATAAATCAAATTACTTTACTTTATCAAACAATTTATGATATCTTTGAGAAAGTAGAAACTGCAATCTCATTTGCTAAAATAAATACCTTGCACAATTCTATAGTAAATCCAATTGAACTTTTAAATGAAATTAAGAAAGCAAAATCTCAGACAAAGTCAAAATTAATGCCTTTTGATACTACACTAGGAAAAATAATTCAGTACGAGAAAATAATAAATATTAAGAGCTATTCAGTAAATTCTATAATAACATTTGTATTAGAGATTCCATTAGTTGAATCGGAAATATATGATTATTACCAACTATTCCCTATTCCTATTCCTACGAACAACTCAAATTATCTTATTCATTTACCTTACAAACCTTTCCTTGCACTTAATGAATTTAGCTATATCTATATGGAAGATATATGCACAGAAATAGACTCAGAAGAGTACATATGTAAAGGAAGTAATAAACTAACGATAACCGAAGAAGCCCCTTGTGCAGTCCAATTAATAAATTTTAAGAAGAAGGCATTATCATGTGAACATTTTGAAGTAAAGATAAAGAAGATAGAATCCACAAGAATTAGCGACGGAAAATGGATAGTTACAGTTCCAGAAGAAGAATTAGCAATTATCGAATGCCCAAATTCAAAAGAAAATTTACCAATACATGGAAGCTATGTTTTAGAATCAGTTCCCGATTGTACCGTGAAAATCAAGAATGAAGTCTTCCAAACAGAAAAATTTAGTAAAACTCATTTTGCTCATATAAATCTTCCAAAAGTTATTCCTTCTATTAATATTTTTCAAATGAAAGTTCAAATTTTTCACCAATAAATCTTAATACAATTAACCTTAGAAAGACTAAAGATATTTTAGAGAAGTTAGAAACACAAAAATATAATTTGAAAGATAATAATTCAATTTATTTTAAACAAACAAGTTTTTGGACAATCTGTATATATATAATAATTTTCATTTTAATTTTATATTATTTAACTAAATATTGTAAAAATGTGCGTCAAAGAAAACAAGAAGAAAGAAGAAAAGAAGAAACCCCGGAATTAATTTTGTAAAGAAGCACATCCCAAGGATATCCTTCTTTCTAAGGGTGGAGGAGTTACGTCCCTGGATTATCCAATATGTGACGACATATAGAAAGACTATATATACCAGTGTTTAATTAGATTAAGAGCTTTTTGTTTTGTAGTTGTTACCATACCTGTACGTTCTCAAAAATAAATTTTGTTACGAAAATAAAATTTTTTAAAAATCCGTTTTCGGTTTTGACTTTCGTAACTCCAGGACCGGCATATAGCCAAGTCAACTTTGGGTAGGTACATATAATTAGATCAAATATTATCATTCAAGCGTACATATAATTAGATCAAATAATGTCAAAAACTCTTTTTTATAAAGATACAAATTTCCCTTAATTATTGTATTATTTTATTAATCATTATTTTAAGTCTCAACGAAGAAAATTATGAAGTTATGAAAAAACACAAAATTATGAAGATCGTAATTTAGTCAAATTGACTGGACCGGCCATTATCCACAATCAGAAAAATTGTAAGTAATCCTATTATACCATGATTAACAAGACGGGATAAGGCTAGGCGCATACACATCGAATTTGGACGGTCGATAAAAGTTCGACCGAACTTTTGTCGATGATGCCTTGCGCGCACACTACACGATATTTATTCGATGACGTTTTTTAATCCACAAAGGTTTGTTAGGTGGAGTACACAAAATCACAATGAGCAACACAGACCCACGTAGCAACACGGAGCGACGTACCTTGAGCAGTGTCAAACAAACGCAACTGGTCCTCTGGTCGGTCGATAAAGATCGATGTGTGTGCGCGCGGTCATTTGATACTATACGCCTTGGAACGACGGCAACGACCACGGCAGCCGTGAATGCAGTGACATTCATCGATCACCACACGACATCATCGATGCCGTGCCGTTTGGCGATCGATGTGTGTGCTCGCTCACATTTGTTTCTTCGCGCCACCAAAGGAATTTGTTCGACCGAACTTTTATCGACCGTCCAAATTGATGTGTGTGCGGCGGGCGTAACAGTATTTCTCGGAAGCTCGATCGTGTATATGAATATGTTATACGTCGCAAAGTGTATGCCTTGTATGAAGAACAAATTGTACCCACACTAGATATATTAGTTGACAGGCTTAACGTCGACCACATTGAAATTAAATGCGGTAGAACAACTGTTTGGAAGTGTTTGCAACGTATAGGGTTTAAATATAAAAAAGTAGATAAAAGACAGGTACTTATGGAATCCTATCGTTTACTCATATGACGAATGGAATATTTAAACAAAATTAAATAGTATCTACAGGTTGGATAAATAAAAACGCATAAACATAAGTAAGTATAGTATTGACTCACCCTGTATTATAAATTAAATTAAAAAATAAGTCAGTAGGTACTTTCAAATTTTTTTATAGCAGAAGAATCTTAATTTTGATACCTATTTTGACCGTTGTTATTTCATATGATCAAAAATAGTTTTTTCGAAACTAGGTAGGCTACGACAATGAAATTGATGGGGAGTTCATATTGTTTATTTATTGAAAGCAGTCAAAATATTGTTAAGAAGTGTTATATTATAATTCGAATTGAAGATTGTACTTTTTTCAATAGATATTAATATTGGTAATATTAGTAATTAATTATCAGTACTAATAATTCGTAATGAGTATATCAAATGCAAAATTGTATGTAAGATATCCTGACAGGAGACATTATGGCAAAGAAGTATTTGAAAGAAAGGCAAAATTAAGACAAACTGGTAGTTTTCATCGTCCTTGTTTTAATTGACGTAGTAGAGGTATGACCGAAGATAATTCAATCAATGTTCTTGTAGTCGGCAAATCTCTATAGAATTAAACATACCCAAAACTACTGTTCTAAGGATTTTAAAACATCATAGGTTGGTTTTTCATATTATAAAGTGAACGTTTAGGTGAGAAACTTGAAATTCCCTTTAAACTTTAGATTAAACTTTTTTAATATTCCGATAAAAACGGCAACACGGCGCTTTTATCCGTTTCTTAAAAATACTTATGCACGATTTATCTTGTGAAACAATTGTTGATTTTTCAAGATTTTCACCAATATTTGTTGTTCTGTTTTTTAGACTGCATCCTTATCATGTAGTTCTCCACCAAGCTTTACATGAGAGAGATTGTGATGAAAGGCTGGATTACTGCAATTGGATGTTAGGTCTGCTAGAAGAACAACCGCATATCATGTCAAAGATTTTGTGAACAGACGAGGCTACGTTTAACAGTGCGGGTGGTGTTAATCTGCATAATATGCATTATTGGGCTAAAGAAAATCCGCACTGGATACATGAGGTGTAGGTTCAAGGTACATGGAGTCTTAATGTTTGGTGTGGTATAGTTGATGGAAAGATCGTAGGTCCATATTTCTTTGATAGAACTTTAGATGGCGAGACATATTTGGATTTTCTGGAAAATCAGTTGTGGAAGATATTTCCTTACAAACAAGAAGAGATATGATATTACATGACGGGTGTCCTGCGTACTTTTCCAGACGAGTTCTAGATTATTTGTATGCAAGTTATCCAAATAAAGGATTGGAAGGGGAAATTTATTTTCATGGCCAGCTAGATCTCCAGACTTAACATGTCTGGACTTTTATCTGTGAGGAGGAATGAAGGACTAAGTGTACCAAACTCGACCAACCCTGCGAGACGACATGAAATAGCGCATTATAAACGCAATAAATAGTAGTATATCAACAGCTGACATTGAAGCAGCTGTTATGTCTATGCGCGAAAGATTACATCTTTGTGTAGACAACAATGGAAAACAATTTGAACATTTAATTGGACATTAAGTTTTATTGATCGAGATATTTTTATGATCTTTCACGTATATAATTTTAAGTTATAATAAAGGGTGTGTCAATACTATACTTACTTATGTTTATGCGTTTGTATTCATATCTCGAGTTTGACAAAAGCTATCAACATGCGGTTTTGTTACGAATTTAATCCAGTTCCATTATAATTTAGAATAAATAGGTGTTTCCATTAAACATTTGAAGAAAAACAAATTTTAATTTTTTCTATTCGAAAGTACCCTCTACCTATGACAATTAAAACTAAATACAATTGTTTTATAGTAGATGTAAATTAAATCATCCACACTCTTTCTAATGACACTAATTTTGTTAAAATCGGTTAATCCAAACCAAAAGTTATAGGTATTTATCCACAAATACTTTCCCACTCTCCCCTACCCTTTATTTGAAAAAAGAAGTACTTGAACAACTTTGCGCGGAATTTAGGCCTCTTTCTAGCTTAGTTATTCTTGGTATAATTGGGCGTATTTCACAAAAAACTGGTTTTCAAATTTTTCTTCACAGGTTACGCCCCCTATCGGTTAACCCAGAAACTTGAAAGTTACGTCCAGCGATTTCTCTTGGCCACTTTTACTAAGGAATTTTTTCTCCAAAGTCATAACATGAATAGTTTCTAATATATATCCGAGAGATCGGCTTATTGGACCACCCGGTACATAAATTATTTTTTACTTAATATACATAGATATTTTTTATTTATACATTGCTTATTGTTTGTAATGAGGCTGTAATGAAACAATTTTCCCTGTCGCCCCCATCAAAAAAACCCCATTAAGTCGCAGCCCATTATTTTTGTTTTGCCTACCCAAGTTATAAATACCGTACAAATATGTTTGGCCAAAAAGTCCTTCCTCATTGAGTGAAGTTTATCTTACCTGTGACTCATCTGTACTGATAAGAATTGACGACGTAGTTTCTAAAGTTATCACATATTGTAGTATTGTTTATGTGATTCATGCTGGGTGAAATGATCCATTAAAAATATCTCATGAGCTTGTAAACTACTGCTATAAAATGTTAATCACTGATTGTAAAAATTTTTTATTGTACATATTTTCATTTTCAAAGAAGCGATTTATAAATTGTTCTTGATCCTTAAGTAAAAATAATAAATTGATCATTTAAAATCGACATATACTGATTAAAGTATTATCGATAAAGTTAAATCACAATTACTGGTAGTAAATCCTTTAATCTTTGTCTTAGTACAAACAATTTCAAAAAATTATTATAGAATATTCTCTATGCAATTTGAGAATTTATAATTGTAACGATTATTTACTTACTTCGTTGAATAACTCTAGATCATATGTATTGTCATCATCAGCAAAATAAATAACTCCAGTTTTTGCATTTTTCCGTATCCATTCGATACCTTTGTTTCTATTTGATACTCCCCTGGGCTTTGCGCCTTTGGTTTTATTTTTAAATTCTGCAGGCATCGGCGCTAAAAAAGTATTGAACTAGACATTGCGATTGTTAACATCCATTCTTTTAAGTAAATATAAAGAGTGGCCCAAAAGTTAATTAGCCCAAAATATATTTACAATGTTGCCAGATTTGCCGTTTTTCTTATATTAGTAGTAACTTTCGTTTTTCAAATACATCACCCTGTATATTCAGTCATTATTGGAATCTCCTATTCAATACGAGTTCAACCATATGTAACACTTAGGATTTTATGTAATCTGGAAGGTCATAAATACATAAAACCGAAGTCTGGCAACGCCTAAATTGTTTCAATAAATTTTTTAATACTAACTGTTTTCAAATACATTAAAACGTAACAATTGATAGTTTAGAACATTTTTTAACATAGTAGTTACGTTATTAAGTGTTCAAAAATGTGCTCAATTTGTGAGTTGACAGCACCCTAATCGATGTTAGAAGGCGTCTACCACATTTCTCCATGATTGTCTAGAAATTATTCGAGATTCATTGATAATTCGTTGCCTTAATAGCTCTGCAAGACTTGCTGGTTAAGTTTTGTAATCTGAATTTTTCAAGTATCCCTAATAAAAATAATCTTTAGGATTGAAATCGGGTGAACGTGGAGCCCATTCAATTTTACCTTGTCTACCAATTTATCGTCCAGGAAATATCTCATCTAAATATCTTCGAACATTTACACCAACTATCTGACGTTAAATTTCTTTCGACAAAAATTACCCAATTGAATAAGTAACTACTATATCTGACGATACATTTAATTTTTGTGGTCTTTGAGTATGGTTTTCACGCATTCAGTCTTCAGTGTGAATTTACGTCACACCAGTACCTTAAATTGTGTCGATTTACACTTCCACATAGTGTAAAAGTTGCTTCATCGGAAAAACATATTCTGTTAACGAAATTTTAATAATTTTTAATTTTATCCATCATTACCTCAGTAAACTCTAATCTACGACCAAAGTCATCTTCACGTAATTCTTGCAATAAGTTAATTTTGTATGATTTAAATTTATTTTTACGTAATAAACGTAAGACTGAAGAATGACCTACATCATGTACTTGTGCAACCCTGCCTGGGGATGTATGTGGATCTTCAACAAAACTTTGCTTATATCTAAAGTTTTGTTGTCATTGATAACTCGTTTCGGTCAACCTGATCGGTATCTATCTTTTACTTCTCCAGATTCCTCAAATCGCCTTACAGTTTTTTGTACCGTCGTCTTATGAATAAGAGAACGGTTTAGAGAACGGCATTTTAGAGAAGCAATTTAAATTGCAGAACTTTTTGAACCACAACTACTGTCAATTTTAGTTCATAATTTAAATGGTGAACAAATGTCAAAATCACAGCATTCTCCATTTAAATATTTAAATTTATTAAAATCTACATATTTTGCACTGTTTTAATGTATTTAAGATCTTTCAGACTACATAAAATCAAGTGAATATATGGTTGAACTCGTATTAAATAGCTGAACTCGTGTGAAATTCACACTGAATGCGTGAAAACCATACTCAAAGACCACAAAAATTAAATGTATGGTCAGTTATAGTAGATACTTATTTAATTGGGCCATTTTTTATCGAAAGAAATTTAACGTCAGATAGTTGGTGTAAATGTTCGGCGTTATTTAGATGAGATATTTCCTGGACGATAAAATTGATAGACAAGGTAGAATTGAATGCCTCCACGTTCACCCGATCTCAATCCCAAAGATTATTTTTATTATAGATACTTGAAAAATTCAGTTTACAAAACGTAACCAGCAAGTCTTGCATAGCTAAGGCAATGAATTATCGATGAATCTCGAATAATTTCTAGACAATCATGGAGAAATGTGGTAGACGCATTCTACCATCGATTAGAGTGCTGTCAACTCACAAATGGAGCACATTTTGAACACTTACTAACGTAACTACTATGTTAAAAAATGTTCTAAACTATCAATTGTTACGTTTTAATGTATTTGAAAATAGTTAGTATTAAAAAATGTATTGCAACAATTTAGGCGTTGCCAGACTTCTGTTTTATGTGTTTAAGACCTTCCAGTCTAGATAAAATCATAAGTGTTATATATGGTTGAACTCGTATTTAATAGGAGATTCCAATAATGGCTGAATATATAGGGTGATGCGTTTGAAAAACCAAAGTTACTAGTAATATAAGAAAAACTAAAAATCTGGCAACATTGCAAATACCAAATATAGAATCTCCGTATCCCAAAATAGGCGTATCTTAAATTTTGTATAATTAGGTCTAGTAATTTACGAGATAATTAGCCGTTTCCAGACTTTTGGGCCACTCTGTATATGTAAATATCTTAGTAGTAAGGGCAGCAAGGTAATATTTGAAGTAAGAAGAAAACGAATCCAAAATATCTGAAAGGTCCAGTGGCGCACCCAGGGGGGTTTTGGGGGTAACCCCCCCAGAGCATTTTCCGACACTGTTACCAAAGAATATAGACGCATATAGAAGGATCTTTCACTGTTATTTTTTAGGATGGGAAAGGTTTGAACACACGTTATAACAAAGAAGCGGAGGTTGATGAAGATTTTAGTTCCTTATTAGTAATACCATTAGGGAGCGGTCAGATCAGCGCTACTGCTGCTTGTAAAATATGAAAGAATGGGGAACCAAATGCAAATTTAGATATTTTTATATGTAAATGTCGCGCGGTCGTAGAATAGCATTAAATTTTGCGTATTATAAATTTTTTTAAAGAAAATAATATTATTTTAACTTTTAACAAATGAATCTTTTTAGAAAAAATATTATGTTTCAAATTTTTAATTGAAATATGTACAAATCTACAAATAATACAATTAAAACTCTCTTCTTATAAACTATAAAGAAAATTAATTAAAAGTCAATCACCGGGAGAGAAAGCCCAAAAGGTGTTTTGATCAAAAAACAATTCCTGATCTTGTTAGTACGCTAGAATTGCTTTTTAGCACATACACCAAAGAATCTTTTTTTTTTTCAATTTGAAAATTGTGAAGTATAATTTCGGATTTTTCAATTAAAAAAAAAAGTAAGTCTCAAATAACGCCTCACTAGAGCTCAACAAAGGAAGATAAGAAAAAGGCAAAACTGCCGGCTGCTGGGACATAGACCATAGCAAATCCCAAGAAATCCAAATTACCAACACCCGATGACAAAAAGAGACTTCTGGAGAATACCTTCACCCCTCTCGTAGCAGAGTTGATAAGAAACCAAGGCGATCTAACGAGCAGACTAGGTCATAATACACCCTGACAAAAGTATTCAGAATAATGATAGCATACAGACACCATCCTAATACTCAACTAGATCGGGCTCAAATTTGATCATTAACAAACTGTAGCAAGCACTTGATCCTATATGAAGTCAAAATGAACTTCTGTAGTTTCATAAAACATCGTTTAGAGAAGGGACCCTGTGGATGAACTGTGTTAACGAGTATACAAAAAAATGGACAACTGAAGTGGTGAAGACTATTGACGGCCTATGGGAGGGAGTAAACTTAAATATAATTTTTCCAAATAATATGCCCAAGCTTCCTAATGGTCCTCACCCGCGTCCCTGAGAAAAAACTTGATGAAGAAATCATTAGGACCTGTCTAAGAGGCAAAATCAAGACCTTAACACAGAAGACTGGTTGTGATCTCTGTTCCACAGTCTGAAGACAGGGAGGAGTTATGAAGGAGATACTTCTCAGATCAGCCCCTCCCCCCACAAAAAAAATCTGGGTGTGCCACTGGAAAGGTCCAGGAAAATCAAATGGTGGATGTTAAAATTTGAGAAACAAGATGGATTCAGAATGCATAAAAAAGGAGACAGACTGAAGTGTGCCAACTATAGAGGTATATCCTTACTAGACACGGTATACAAAATCTTGGCAAGAATATTGAGAAATAAACTAAATTGCTACACGGAAAGAATCCTGCATGAATATCAGGCCGGCTGTAGAAAGGACAGATCTACTGTAGACCAAATCTTCTCATAAAGGAGATACAAACGACTTGTTATGAAGGTAAAGTTCTCCTGCATGTTTTGTTTGTGGATTTTAGACAAGCATAATATGATAAAGAAACTGATCCGGCTAGTTAAAATGACACTAAATAACTATACATGTGAAATTGCTTGGCAGGGTCACATATCAGACCAATTTACGGTTGCAAAAGGCTTGAGGCAGGGAGATCCTTTATCCACTACATTATTCAACTTAGTATTAAAAACTGTAATCAGAAAATGCAGCATGAATTTGGAAGAAACGATCATGAAAAATGAGCACCAGTGCTTGGTATTTGCTGACGATCTAATGATCCTAGCAAAAACCGAGAAAGACTTAGAAGAGTTGAGAAAATCATCGAAGAAGCACAGAAATTCGGATTGGAACTAAATGAAGACAAAACCAAATATATGATCATGGGAGGGACAGAAGGAAAACAAGAAGACTTTAGTGTGAGGTATGTAAGTGGTAAAAGCTATAGTTTTAAAAAGGTGGACAAATTTGAATACCTGGGTGTAGTTTTCGATGAAAATGGAAAAGAGAAATGGGAGCTCGAAGCCAAAATAGCAAAAGAGAATAAAAAATTAGGTAGTTTAAGAGCTATACTGAACTCAAAATACGTTTCTAGACAAGGTAAACTCAGAATATATAAAACAGTAATTCGAACCACAGTAACATATGCCGGTGAGACATGGACATTAAATAAGAAGGAAGAGGATAATCTGGAAAGATGGAAAAGGAAAATATTGAGACGCATATTCGGAGGACGGAAGATAGAAGATGGTTGTGGAGAGAAGAACCAACAATGAATTAATGGCTTTATACAAAGAACCTACCATTACCAAGTTCGTCAAGGTACAAAGAATCAGATGGTTGGGATATGTGGAAAGAATGGCAGCAAACAGAATGCCTAAACTAGTAATAACCAGAAAATTAATCGGCTACAAAAGAAGAGGTAGACCCAGATCAAGGTGGATTAGTAAAGTGGAGGAAGACCTTAAACACGTGAAGGTGAGGGACTGGAGAAAAAAAGCACAAAATAGAAGCTAAAGAAGAAATATTGTACACCAGGTTCTTCAGAGTAGTTAATAATGTTGTATATACATATTTAAGTTAAAGTTTTGTTTAAAATAATTGTAATTAGTTAATATTAGGATTATGTTGTAAAAAATGCACTAGGCCTTAACGGCCTGTTGTGCGTAAAAATAAAATAAATAAATATGTATTCAGTATTAGTTATCTACTGTATTTAACGAAAATAAACCACAATTTTAATTAGAAATGCGTTATATTAATTGATGATTCCATTTGTACCAGGAAATCGAAACATCAAATATAATGTATTTGCAATTAAAATTGTGTTTTGTTCCCATTAAATAAAGCAGATGAAACACTTTAACGAATAAGTTCAAATATAAGATCATTTTGGTGTTGGTTAAACAAAGTGAAGAAAAATTTAAAAGTGGAAAGAAAACTAGAGTTATAAGAAAATATATCTCCAAAATTATAAAGTAAAGAAAATAGCCAAACATAGAAAAGGAGAGCAAAAGATTTTGGTCAGCTTAGAAGCACCGAAAGAAAAAGAAACGAAGAGTTTGGCACATAACCAGTCGAGTCAGCCAGGACAGTTGCTGTATTGTATTTATGAATACTTTGTTACTCTATTGGAATAAAACAAATACAGTATATAACAGTGGATATAATAATATATTTACCAATCATGTAATGATATTTTATCCCCGACTTATGCAAGACTTCATTGATCAAGTCGTTGGTTTTGTGGGCATCTTCAATCACTAACCACGTCAGATTCGGCACTAACATAAGAGTATGAGATAGCCTAGTCAATTCAGCTATTTGTTCAGGTCTCCTGTAAGTAGGAGTAATGATATAAAGGGGTGGTAACTCAGACCCATCAGCTGTTGCTAAAATATAACACTGAAAACCAAAAAATTGTATTAGGAAATGAGAATTCTATCTGATATTTAAAAATTTTAAAATGTTATTATCTTTAAAAACTTTTTTGTTGTATAAGTTATTTCTTTCATGATTATGAATATATTTAAAAAAATTACTGTTTTGTTCTTTTTTTGTGAATAATTACTCTTAGGTAACAAAACTGTACTAAAAAATTGAGTAAAAACATTTATTTATTAAAAAACCATAATTTTTATAAAGTAGTGATTAGTTCAAATTTTGTATGTTCGCCTTTGGTTGCTAAAAGAGCTTGAACAAGTCGAGGCATGCTCTAGATAAAGGCTTGAATAGTTTCCTAAAGGTGTGGATTATGATTCCATTCATATATGAGCGTTTCAAGTACCTCACAGTAGAATATGGGCCGGTTGGGGCACCCCCCTCCACTCCCACTCTGACGTCACAAGATACTCCTAACTGATACGTCGCTGACTCGACGCTGACATGTCATCGTCATCGTCATGTCAGCGTCGAGTTAGCGTCGATATCTTATGACGTCAGAGTGGGAGTGGAGGGAGATGTCCCAACCGGCCCATACTCTGCTTCTTACTTTTATCAGTAATGTTTTTTTTTTTTTCGAAATCTCCCTTTTCAGTAGTTCCCACCCATTCTCAATAGTGTTCGTATCAGGAGAGTTGCCTGGCTAGTTAAAAACTTGTTATTTTTTTGTTCTTCTACAGAAAACCATTCCTGGAGCTATGGCAAAAGTCTCGTCTAGAGTACTTATAATGGAAGGGAAAGTGGAAGGAAGAAGAGGTCCAGGAAGTTCAAACGCTTTTTGTAAAATTAAAATCGGTTCACTAGGAGAACCCATAAAATTTTTTAGTTTTAAACATTTTTTAGGCTTATAAACAAATTGAATAACTTTACCAGCTTTAAACATATCAATTTCAAAATTTATACACTTAAAGAACATTAGAAGACGCTTCTTTTAAAAAAAGATACATTCGACTTACTGATTGCCGAGATATTGAAGGTCAAAGTTGGCATACATTTGCCGTGTAACCATAAGTGATAGAGGACTCGTTTTTAAACAAATACCTTCGTCTTGTCAAGTACATTTTATACTAAAAGTTTTACGTAATGCGCTTCATGGCAACATCCATAAAAAAGACAAATAAAAAACCGTTTTAACGTAAAATGTCGCTCGGAATGGATGAGAGGTGGTGGTGGGGGACACTCACTCGAAATGTGAATCGGCGAGTTCAAAATCATAGCGCACGCTAAAAATTGCATTATCTTGTCTTCTTGTTAACCAATTTTGCTCTTTTTTTTTAATCGATGTCTCGGAGGACAAGGATTTCAAATATCATATTTTCAAATACCATTTTGAATTGCAAATTGGGAAATTGGGAAAAACAATTGTATGTTAAACAAGTAATTGCATTTTTTCTTCATGCATTTATTTTTGAGCTTGCAATTTATACATTGAAGTAAATTGTTACTTTTAGTAAACAAATATGTATTTATAAATTGTTAATAAATAATTTGAATTTTTAAAACAAAGGCGAACAAATTTTTTTTTGTAAAAATCAAACTTTTTAAAATAATTAACATTAAAAATAATTTATTTCTGCAGTTTTTATCCTAATAACGACATTATTTGATTTGAGAATATATTTTGATTCGAAAATGACGTGTATATTGTACGTGTTATTATATTGCTGTGTAATGCTCGAAACTGTTTTTTTAGCTTGCAATCTATACATTGAAGTAAATTGTTACTTTTAGTAAACAAATATGTATTTATAAATTGTTAATAAATAATTTAAATTGTTAAAACAAATGAGAACGAAAAATTTTTTTTTTCATAAATAAACTTTATTTTGACTCAATCTTCAATAATTTTTTTAGTCTTTTTCTTTTTTTTGGAAGGACAAGAATCTTCAGGTCTTATTTCTTCCTCAAAACTTTCATTTTCCATTTCAATATCTTCATCCTCGATCTGTAAATTTAATGTTTCTTCTCCTTCATTTGTAGCGCGCTATAATTTTGAACTCGCTGATTCACATTTCGAGTGAATGTCCCCTACCACCACTTCTCATGCATTCCGAGCGACATTTTATGCGAAAACGGTTGTTTATTTGTCTTTTTTATGGATGTTGCAATGAAGCGTATTACGTAAATTTTTTCATATAAAAAGTATTTGACAAGACGAGAGTATTTGTTTAAAAACGAGCCCTCTATCACTTATGGTTACACGGCAAATGTATGCCAACTGTGACCTTCAATATCTCGGCAACCAGTAAGCCGAACGTATCTTTTTTTTTAAAGCGTCTTTTAATGTTCTTTAAGTGTATAAATTTTGAATTAATTACCATTTAACTGGGAATAAGCCACAATTAAAGATAAAAATACGTTTATTTGAGAACGATTTCCGAAGTGGAAATTGAAACGTCAATAAACGTATTTTTATCTTTAATTGTGGCTTATTCCCAGTTAAATAGTAATTAATTTACAATGCCACAAGAAAATAGCTTCAGAACAATATAAATTTTGAAATTGATATGTTTAGAGCTCGTAAAGATATTCAATTTGTTTATAAGCCTAAAAAATGTTTAAAACTTTAAAAAAATTTCTAGGCTCTCCTAGTAAACCGATTTGAATTTTACAAAAAGCGTTTGAAAGTTTGAGCCTTCCTTTATATGTAAAAAAAATTGCAACTATCTGAGGACCTTATTTAGAGCTTACTATAAATTTGAAAATTTGCGATTTTTTTCCAGTAGACTGGATTGCAAAATTATTATGCAAGACCTATCCGACCGATCTTACCAAAATTTAGCACACGTTTTAAACATATTAAAAAGTTTTCTAGACGGAATATGGAGCTTGTAAGTCAAGTTTAGAAAGTCGAAAACATTTAAAGGATTAACTTCATTTTTTTGTACTTTTTTTTTCAATTATGGCTATTTACAACAATAAACATTAAATTTTCAATTTCTAGCTAACGAAATATTGTGTAAAATTGAATAACGAAACTTTTAACTTGTTATAATTTTTTCTCTAGGATTAATATTTTCCGAATTATAAACGAAAATACGAGCAAAAAATGAGAAATTTTCAATTGTTTTCAGATTTTGTTAAATAAAAAATTTAGCACAGGGTTTGCGACTGGCGCATATAGTGATTATCCAATCCAAATATCCAATCCAAAAGAGATCACGCGTAGACTATCCACCATAACACATTCCACCAATTTAGCACCACAATACCGAAAAATACAACATATTCATTTATAAAATGTTCGTTACTTCAAAATGTGGACATAACTCACTTTTACAATTTACAACTTCATAGAAAATATTGATAAGAAGTCTGTCCTACTTACCGGCACTTGTGACTTTTTAGCAATAACTTCTTGTCGTATATCGTCATTACTGTTAAGAGTAGGTATCACCCAAGGATTGTAGATATGATATTGTACTAATATGATAAATGTGCACATAAATACTATAAGGTAAAGTTTAGTAGATATCCTCATAGTTTTACGAACCGTCTTTTACTGAAACAAAAAGATAACAAATAAAATAAAGATATTTTATACATATATACAGATTCTGCACATTCCTGCAGAATCTGTATATAAAGTAGTACGATTATATAGTCATTTATTTGAACTTTTATGGTTAATGCGACGATAATAAACTTCTGTCTTCCTTGCCATAGTAGGTTTTATTTGATATTGTGTAATTTGTTACTACATTGTTTGCCATTTTTTTAATCAAAAATTAATTAAATCTCCTATTTATGATGAATATCAAATTCGATAATTTGGTATAATTTAATTGCCACTAAAATGCTAAGATAAAAATAACGAGTTGTATATATAATATATGAAATTTTAGTAGCATTTTCGAAGGATACTAGTTTTTATCAAACGAAAATAATTCAGAAAGTGTCAACAGTAATAAAAAATAACTCTGGTGGATATGTTACTTCCCTTAAATCACACAAGCAAGAAATGAAGAAATTGTATTACTTGAAGAAACTAGAAATGTATAGTGGAAGGTTGGTGAATTTTATTTAAAACAACGGACTTACATTAATGGCAATTTCAAGCAAGTTTTTGATGATCCGGATAAGGCAGATATGAGTTATTTTGTTAGAAGTTATAAGTATATTTTGGCAAACTCCTTTGACACAATGTAACTTCACAGAGAAGACAAGAAGCAGATAATTTAATGGAAAAGAAGTGGCCTTAGAACAATATCCAGGTATCGTTAAGCTTTCTTGGAAGAGGTATGTACAGCAATTGAGATTCTAACGGTCAAACGATACAATTATAATTAGGAAGTGATCCTTAAGTTTTGAATATAACTCGATGATCATCATCATGATCTTTGGCTCTAGAATCCTGGGTGGATCTTGTCCTGTTCAAGAATTAGTCTCCATTCCCCCATATTTTTCGCCCTGGCTTGCCAATTTGTGACCCCTAGATTCCTCAAGCCATCTTCGACTTCAGTTTTACATCTAAATCTTGCCTGCCTCTCTTCCTGTTTCCTACTGGCTCTTGATATAATATCTGTCTTTGGGGACTTCAGTGTCCATTCTTTCAAGGTGTTCTAGCCACTTTAGTCTATTAATTTTAATAGACCAGACGATATTGCATTTTTCATACAATTGATACAACTCAAAATTGTAGCGCTTGCGCCACATCCCGCTTTCTTGTAGTACTCCGTATATGTGCCTAAGTATTCTTCTTTCAAAGCGCCTAAAAGTTCGTATATGATGCTTAAAATAGGGATAAAATTTCAAAGGGGTCGGTCACATAGTTTAAAATTTATTTTATTTGTTTATCTCAAACTAAATTTTTTTAATATTGTTCTGAAGCTATTTTCTTGTGGCATTTTAAAGTAATTACTATTTAAATGGGAATAAGCCACAATTAAAGGTTAAATTACGTTTATTGAGGTTTCAATTTCCACTTCGGAAATCGTTCTCAAAATATAAACATTAGTAAATTAAACAAATTTTGTTTTTTTGTTACTTAGTGAAAAATTCTTCTAATAATTTAATTTTATCTGACTCATTTATATTGACAATTCAGACATACATTATACGTTTTAAAGAAGACGACTTTAAAATGTTATTGCCAATATTGTTGAGTTCATTCGATTACATGAAATCAACTTTAACTTAAGAATATCTGTCAGAAAAAAATCATAGCATGTAATTCGTCTTTAAAAAGACAAACACATGTCATGACAGTCAAATTCTCCTGTTAGTGATTCCATAGTAAATTATGAGGGAAAAACCAGGAAAAAAAAACCTCATAATGCTATCCCGACATGGTCGTGCTCAAATATTTGGTCGTGCATTTAGTTGACCTTCAATAAACACCAAATTCTGATTTTATATTTGTTTATTTAAAAAAACATAAATGATGTATCCTCTATATGTTACTAATACTGGTATTTTCTTTTTAATAACTTCCTCTTTCAATATGGGTAACCAGATCCTACTACATTCTGCCGAGGAATTTGCGACACAATTCGTCTCATTTAGCATAATTAGAGCTGCTTCTATGATTTTTCTCTTTTCACCATCCGTTTCTTTTAGGACTATATTTAAATCATTCCATTGAACACTATGTTCATTATCCCATGCGTGTTTACATATTTGAGATCTATCAAATTCTCTATTTTTAATATAAGATTGATGTTCACTTATTCTAACATTTAATGGCCTTGATGTTTCACTTAAATAAAACTGATCGCATTCACAAGGTATTTTATAAATGCAATTCTTTGTCCTTTCTTGTTCATTGTTAGGTTTGGTTTTGGACAAAATAGATCTCAACGTGTTTGTTGTTTTGAATGTTGTTGAAATGTTGAATTTACTTCCTAATCTTTTAAGTTTTTCTGATAATTCTTTTATGTATGGTATTGTTATTTTCCTCGTCTAATTCCTTGTGTATGCTGTAGGATCTCGTTCTAAGTTGTTCAGTTCTATTCAATCGATTGTTGAAAATTCCTTATTTATAAACGATAAAGGATAATCATTTTTAATAAAACAGATGTTAACAAATGTTTTTCCACCAAGTACGAATTTTCGTTAGAACAAGTAATTTTGGCTCTATCGTATAAGGATCTAATGATTCCCCTTTTAATATTAATATTGTGATTTGATTTGAAACTTAAATATCTGTTGGTGTGTGTTGGTTTTCTATACACCTGAGTCTCATATCCAGTATCGTTCTTAGAGATTAAAACATCCAGGAAATGTAGTGTGTTATTATATTATTTTTCATGGTAAATGTGATTGTCTCTTCTTTATCGTTTATATCATTTAGGAATGCGTCCAACAACTCTGATATATGAGGTCATATTGAGAATATATCATTTATATCTCTCCACCATACTGTGGGTTTTAAATTTTGTTTAGAAATGATATTTGTTTCAAAATCTTCACATTATGAACATGCTTCAAAAGCATGTTCATAATTTCTTTAAATTATTCCCTTAAGAGAATTATTTTCACGCCGTCTATGCCTACATATTCTTCTTTAAAAAAGCATTACAACTAACCCGATAGCAACGAGCAATTGGTTACGCCCTTTTTTAACAAACAAATAACTTCGACAAATGTTTTGCATTCTCTTTATCGAGCTGTGCTAAATAGAAATCTTTCCTAGTAACAAAGGAAAAAGGCCCTATTGTGAAATCTCCGCTCTATCTTCTCAGAAAAACAGAAGAAGTGTTTTTCGGAGAAAGATAATTTCTATCGGTAGAGAAAGGGTAAGCTACGAAAATGAACCCCACTAGCCCGGCTATTTAATATCAATTTCGCGTGGCACCCTTCAGCCAATATCACCTCTCTGTTTCACCCATCGCTTGTCTAAGCCCGTTGAAGTTCAGAATCCGAAGTCATTTACCAGTTAGTTCCTGTGGCAAGCGGTTTATCTTCATCAAAGATATAAAATATCTTTACACAATGTGTCCTATTTTAACTATTTTCTCTTTTGTCAAACAGACGTCTTCCAATTAGAAGGAACGAAGTCACTTTTGTTTGCCGTTCATTCTTCCACCGCTTCATTCTTTCACCGCTACGTTCATTCACCTCTACGATTCATTCATCTCTACCTTCAGTCATATCTACGTGTTTTTATACTTTCATTTATCTCGACTACTCATTACTATATGTACTGTTACCGTCTGGCTGTCTCTTTTCATCGACCTAAATCAATTTGAGGGATTACGTTTAGAAGACCGTAAGTCATCGTTGCGCCTGTCGTCCCGACTACCTGTTGCAAGGACCGAAGTCAAGTGCCTTTATTGAGGGCGATTATCTGCATCCACCTGTATTATACTGGTTCTGTGAGTATAAATTTTATTGACTAAAGCTCAACTGTGATACCTAAATCGTTAGAAGTTGATTTATGACTCCAGTTCAGTGTACCTTACCTATTTATGGATGATTACTTTAACTCTACCAGAACGAACTATTATGAGTATAACTACGGGATAATATATACGTATAATTAATGTACAATTAGGTTATATTTATGATAAATTTTATTCATAGATTTGAAGTGATCACGATCAAAAACTTAGTAACTTCATGTTTACGTATTCTCAAGGCGTAAAATTCACTTGTTTGACGAATATTGACGTAGATACAATTATAATGTTCCTTGCCTTTTTCTAGTTTTTGAGGATACTAAATTATTCATAATTATTTCTCAAAAAGATATTTTTTGTTTGTATTTAAAAAAAATTGTGCAATAACTGATATCATGCCATTTAAGTGTTCAGTAAACATTGCGATTTTGTATTTACATTAGCAACTATACCTCAATAGAATTTTGTTGACGAACTACTTGCTTTTTATTTTTTTATATAATATGAATTTATATTTTTGTGTTTCTCTTCCAGGCATTTTTTATTAATTTATACTATTATTTGTTTGATCGTATATTTATTGTATAGGTGTCGAAATATTAACTGTGTACCGCATAATCATGATACCTTTTCTCTCACGGTTTACTTCATTCTCGCGTATTTTTACTGTATCTTACCTTTCTCGTTATCCTTTTCAATATGCCTTAAGGTTTCCCTGTTCCTCTAAAAATAGGGTGGTGCCCAAATAACTTCTCTTCTCTTCTAATTTCTTGTCTCTGTGTTGTCTGTACTTCTTTAACTGATCCGTGATATTTGAGCTGTAATAAGTACCCCGACCAAGATACCTCTACCAGACTGAAGCCCGAGCCTAGTACCGTTCTTTGTGTAACCCCCAACTATCGTCGAAGAGGGTACAATCTTCCATAAATATATCGGTTAATACTGGAGATAAACTAGATCCCATTACTAGATCAAAATATTGTTTATAGAATTCATTATTTATATTATATTATATTCTCAACATATTCTCAATATTATTATTAATATTGAGAATATTGAGGATATTCTCAAGTTAAAGTTGATTTCATGTAATCGAATGAACTATCTTATAAGTAAAGTCGTCCCAGGAGCGCAACTCAACAATATTGGCAATATCATTTTAAAGTCGTCTACTTTAAAATGCATAATGTATGTCTGAATTGTCAATATAAATGAGTCAGATAAAATTAAATTATTAGAAGAATTTTTCACTATATAACAAAAAAAAACAAAATTTGTTTAATTTACTGTTTGTATTTTGAGAACGATTTCCGAAGTGGAAATTGAAACGTCAATAAACGTGTTTTTATCTTTAAAAAAAATACATTATTTAGTTGGAAATATTTATTAACAGTACATAATGTTAATAACTCCATTATAGCTGATATGTTTAGTCTTGTTCTAGTTGCCAATGTATCATCACTCTCTAATTTTGTCTTGACTATATTTAAATTCTTATCTAATGGCACATTCGTAAATAAACTCTTTATATCAAAACTTACCAAAGTATTATTTGAATTAAATTCAATATTTGATAATTTATTTAAAAAAGGTTGTGTATTTTTATAAATGTGTCATTTTTATTTGCAAATGGTTTTAAAATATCTAATAAAAATTTTGATAGCTACCTACTACAATAGGTCTCAGTGGTATATTCGTTTTATGAACTTTCGGTAATCCATAAAAATTAGATAGGTATAATAAGCTCAGTGGAGAAAATATCTCAATGTTTACCAGTCTACGAAAAGAAAGAATACTGAGTATTATGTAAACTTCAATTGGAAAAGTCTATTAAAATTGAACAAAACATAAGCAAAGAGGAACTAAAGGCTATAAAAACTTTAAAAAATGACGACTCCATAATCATTCTACCAGAAGACAAGGGGAATGCCACAGTGATAATGGATAAAATTCAATAGGAAAACAAAATTAAAGATCTAATAATAAACGGACCTACAAAATTAACAAATGATCCAACAAAGCCTTTAGAAAACAGAATATATAGAACTTTATTTAAGTTTAAAAATTGTTTAACAAGTTATCAGAGAGATGTTATTATTATATAATTAGACCCCTCATTTTTATGGAGTACCGAAAGTTCATAAAACGAACATACCTCTTAGACCCATTTGTAGTACCCTGAATTCTCCTTGTAGTGAACTATTAAAATTTTTATTAAATATGTATTTTAAAACCATTTGCAAATAAAAATGGCACATTTATAAAAAATACACAACATTTTTTACATAAATGATCAAATATTGAATTTAATTCAAATAATACTTTGGTAAGTATTGATATAAATAGTTTATTTATGAATGTGCCATTAGATAATATAGTCAAGACAAAATTAGAGAGTGATGATACATTGGCAACTAGAACATTTAGAAGACTAAACATATCAGCTATAATGAAGTTCTTTACATTATGTACTGATAATACATATTTTCAACTAAATAATGAATTCTATAAACAAAATTGTGGTCTAGCAATGGGCTCTAGTTTATCTCCATTATTAGCCGATATATTTATGGAAGATTTTGAAACAAATATCATTTCTAAACAAAATTTAAAACCCACAGTATGGTGGAGATATGTAGATGATATATTCTCAATATGACCTCATGGATCACAGTTGTTGGACACATTCCCAAATGATATAAACGGTAAAGAAGAGACAATAACATTTACCATGGAAAAGGAATATAATAAGTTAAAGTTGATTTCATGTAATCGAATGAACTATCTTATAAGTAAGGTCGTCCCAGGAGCGCAACTCAACAATATTGGCAATATCATTTTAAAGTCGTCTACATTAAAATGTATAATGTAGGTCTGAATTGTCAATATAAATGAATAAGATAAAATTAATTTGTTAGAAGAATTTTTCACTAAGTAACAAAAAAAAAAACAAAATTTGTTTAATTTACTAATGTTTGTATTTTGAGAACGATTTTCGAAGTGGAAATTGAAACGTCAATAAACGTACTTTAACCTTTAATTGTGGCTTATTCCCAGTTAAATAGTAATAACTTTTATAATATTTGGTATTATGCATTTGTTAGGATATAGTATTTATTTTATACTATTATATAGTATTTTAGTCACTATTTTTTGTTGTTGTATAACGTGAGCTCCGTGCCTATATCCTTAAAAATATTTTTTTTATAAAATTATCATCCACGTCAATCATCTACCCCCTGTTTTAAATTTAAGCAAATCTTGAAATCAAGTAATGTTATTTGTATTGCTTACCACTTTTAATATACCACTAATTTCGACATGAAACTAAGTCACTTATCCTAGAAAACAGTACAAATCGTGAAGGACTTGTTCTAATCACTTTTCTGCTACTCACTTGTGCGGTCATTCCAGTCTAAAATAGAATTGAACAACCGATAATACTGAATAAAATTATACTATATCCTAATATTACTTATCGTTTTGCTTCCCGTCTCGCTGAGGTCGTTTTAACTCGTAAACGGACAACATGTAACTAAAAATCACTTTCATTGATGCGGAGGAAGTAGTTGTTATTTGGCACTTTGCAAAATACACCAATAAAAATTAACGCAGTTTTAACTGCAGTTTGTAGTACTAGCAGAATTATATTTTTCATGTACCTATAGCGCATCTAGTCCTAATTGAACGTGCGATATAGCATAACGCTGCCGGTGCTTTAATATACTAGCATGTTCAGCGGCGTCCACAATTTTTTGTTGGATTATTGTTGGAAACTTTTCGTAAAAGTTGTAAATAAATATGACTCAATAAAATATTTTATATACAACTTTCACAATATAATCCAAAATATAATTTTGGGACAAATTTAAAGTTTTGCGAACCAAAAAATACTTTAGTAATATTGATATAAGGTTGAATGCTCGAATAAATGAACTTTGATAATATAAAAGGCAAATATCGAGCACAGTATTAATTTAATCTTGCCCAAGTACTTTCGATCACGAGATCATCTTCAGGGGCATCTGAAATAAGCCAAGAAACGTTTTTTTTAACTAAAGAAATTAATGAACTTCGATAAAAACTCGAAGTTTATGGTTGATAAAAGTTTTTATGTGATTAACGTTTATAGACTTACTTCGTCAATTGCGGCCTATCCGACAAGAGTATAGACAAGAGACAAGAGTAGTAGACAAACAAACAAATTTTTGAAGATAGGTGAAGCTACATGGTGTATAGGAGTCGGAGACAGAATGGCTCACGGTCTAGCGGAAATTTTGAGATGACATGTGACAAATGACAGCTTGGAAGGGAAGTTACAGTCATAAATATGTGATCTGCACCTTTCAAATTTTTATGAAATTAAGTATTGACCAAAGATCCAACTGACACCACTATAGGAAATCAACTGATGAAATATAAAATTATATAGAATATTTTTTAAGTAGATTGAATAATCCAGATCTCACACTCAAACCTGTCTATAATAATTAGAGTGTTAGTTTGAGAGCAACTGAAGTCGACATAAAGTATGAATGCAAGAAATAGACTAAACAATATATTAGACAGTGGATGGTTGACTACAATAAAATGGTCTACCAAGCACTATCAGTACTGTAGAAAAGAAGAAATCTGAATATGCAATTAAATTACTAAAAATTAAAATCAAAATTGAAAGCAAAATATATAAATGGGTTATAATTCAAGTAGTTCAGTTAAATCCACAGTCAATGGAAGAACTATAAAATTAATGTGGAAATACTCAGTCCAGGAAGTCTAAACAGCCGAGCTGGGTCCTCTACGAGGTGAAGCTTTAATAAAGTTTTTGAAAATAGGTTTAAATTTAGTACAATTTAAATTAATTTGAGTATAAAGGCAGTGAGAGTTTTCATTTGTTTCCCTTGTAATCTCGAAATCTTCCAATAAATCCAACTCCAGATGGTTTTTCTTTCTACTAATGTCATGTAAGATAGGAAACCAGAAAATTCTGGTTCCAGAGTAAAAGAGATGTTAGGATTGAGGTTATTAAGATTATCCAGAATCTGTAAAGCATCATCTTGGGTTCCTTATATGAGAGCTATACAATCATCAACATATCTTGACCAAAAAACTATTTTGCTGTTGTTGTTAACAAACTTCTGTTCTAAGCTGTCTAAGAAAATATCAGCTAGAAAAGGTGATAATGGAGATCCCATTGCTAAACCTGTTGGTTGTTTATATATCTTTTCATTGAATTGGAAGAAGTCCTGATCCAGTCAGAATTTAAGCATAGTTAAGATAGCATCTTTGTCCTTTGCAGATATGTTACAATTGTCTAGAAGGTTGTGTACTAAAGGTAATGTTTCATCTCTTGGTACAGAAGTAAACAAATTGGAAACATCAAAAGAAACTAAATAAAAACCCTCTTCTATCCTAATGTTATTTAAACGTTCTATTAGATCTAAAGAAGTTTTAATGTTTTAATGAAGTTTTAACTTAGGTTTAAAATTAGTGATAGACTGAATTTTGTTGTAAATAAACTCTGATAAAATAGAAACTGGAGTGTTACAAAAACTTACTACAGGCCTTATGGGACAATTGTGTTTATGGATTTTAGGAAGTCCATATAACCTAGGTGTTATGCACAATGGGTCAACTGTGGCCTAAGTGCTGTGAAACTTAACTCGCCCTCCCCTCAACAGATAACCTAGGTGTTATAGGATTAGATACAGTTAACTTTCTGTTGTTATATTTAGTAATAGTGTCATTAAACAATTTAACCATTGCTTTTGTTTTATTAATGTGGATTTTTTTCCAAAACTACAAAACTGTTATCTGAAAGAAAAGATTCTCCTTTCTCTATGTATTGAATTTGGTCTGAGATTACAACACAATTTCCCTTATCAGCCTTGCTGAGTACAAGAGAATCTCTATCAATTTTATGTTTAATTGATTTTAGCAAATCCTTTTGTTTTTTAAAATTATGGTGATTTCTATGAAAACTGCGTTTGTACTTACATTGTTGTTGTTGAAGTAAGCTAATGCCAGAGTTTCTCAAATATTGTTTAATATCAGCATTGTTAGTCATAATTTCTATTAGAGTATCCAGCTCTACTGCAAATCTACCCAGCACTGAGTTATTTAACCGAAAATGCTGACAAGAAAAAATGCCTAAGCCTAAAAAATACAATTCATCCTCTGAAAAGTTAGTTAGATTTAAGACTCTAGGATGGAATTGGTGATCTGAAAACTTATGCATAAGTGTTGAGGTACTTCTCTGTTATTTTTGCAAAATTAAACGGTTTAATTTGTTGGTAAGAGTTCTCTTCTTGGTGGATTGTAAGCGGGAGACCTCATCTTCTATGTTGCTAAAGGAGTCGTTGATAAGAAACCAAGGATGTTGTAAAATTTGATCATAAGTAATTTTATGATTGACATGACATATGATGAAGTTTGGTATAGAGCTTCTTAAGTTCTCTTTTCAGGATCTTTTTCTCCAAAATCTGTTTTTCTTTATCAGGTACATTTTTTGATGTTTTGACCTTAGCAAAAGTGGGAGTGACTTGATGTTAAATGCACTGTATAACGAACCAAATGTTCAAGAATATAATCATTCTCTTACTACTACTTACACTACTTACATTACTTTAGTAAAATGCAAAATAGTATCATAATGAAACATACCCAAAGACAAACGACTGTAATGGCGTGGATATCCTAAA
Source organism: Diabrotica balteata (assembly GCA_918026665.1). Taxonomy (NCBI): domain Eukaryota; kingdom Metazoa; phylum Arthropoda; class Insecta; order Coleoptera; family Chrysomelidae; genus Diabrotica; species Diabrotica balteata. Next base: position 85,165,169 of record OU898285.1, on the reverse strand, counting down.
AGAGATGAAACTGGATGAATGGTGTTCTTTATGCGAATATCTCAGAAATGCAGTCAAAAATATGTTAAAGTTTACTTTTGAAAGCCATCAACTTCGTCTGTTCCGCAAAATAACACCCCTTAAATGACTCTTTCTTACTTTTCGCTGCTTATGTCCAGTTTTTTTATTGATTATGTCATCTTAGTACTCTGAAAGAATATTCATCGAAGCTTTGCACGAAACTGAAAAAGGTATTCTACTAAATGGTTATCGGCTAAACAACATCAGATATGCAGATGCCACCATAGTATTTGCGGACAACTTAGAAGACCTACAAGTTCTTATGAACAAAATCACGTATTACAGTCAACAATATGGACTCAATATAAACGTTAAGAAGACAAAGCTTATGATAATTAGCAAGAAAAGGATAACAGGTCAACTGTACGTCAACCAATCCCCTTCTTCAAGAGTCACAACCTCTTGATACAAAAGTAAGAATGCTGCGATGCTACGTCTTCTTTTTTATGGTGTTGAATTGTAGACCTTAAACGAAGATATGTGCAGAAAACTGGAAGCATTTCAGGTGTGGCTATAATATCGGCCAGAATCTTTATGATCCCGTGGGCTGACCGAGTCACAAATGAGGAGGTCCTCAGACCTCCTCACTGACCACCATCAAATCTCGTAAGTTAAAATTCTTTGGACATATCATGCGAAATGAATTCAGATATGCTGTCCTTCAAGCCATTCTGCAAGGAAAAATATTTGGAAAGCGAGGTTCAGGAAGAAGAAGAACATCTTGGTTAAAGAACCTCAGACACTGGTTAAATACAAGATCTGTGCAGCTTTTCCGCGCTGATGAATAGTTATATAAATAGAGTTCTCACTTTGAATCTTTAAAGAATGCCCCGAATACCCTGGACATCCATGCACATCAACGAAGCTGTGTTATAGAGCAAACATCGCTCGTTAGTTATTAAAAACTATTATACTAAGAAATATTTCATACCTAGGGCATGTTCTTCGAGGTGACCCGTACAGAATCCTTCAGCTTATCAGGAAAGGTAACTTTCACCAATGTAATTGCCAACGTTAGGGGAACCTAATATGACATCAAAAGAAGATACCAGCCTGGTGATTTTATTTTTAATTTTTGGTAAGAATCCGATTTAATTTTGAATAAAATGTTTTATTTCAGACCACATTTTGCAGACGACATAGTCCTAATTGCAGACCGGGTAGATCATGCCTGCCAGCTTCTTCAAGACCTTCAGAGCTCGTGTACAGGAGTTGTTCTTCTTCTTCAGTGCCTTATCCGTTCCGGATGTTGGCGATCATCAAGGCTATCATGGTTTTGTTGACTGTTCTGTGAAACAGCTCCGCTGAGGTCATCCCAAACCATTGTCGGAGATTTTTTAACCACGAGATACGACAGCGTCCCGGTCCTCTTCTGCCAAATACTTTACCTTGCATAACGAGTTGAAGAATTCGATATTTTTCTTCGTTCCGCATCACGTAGCCGAGGTACTCAAGCTTACGTTGTTTAATTAAATTAAGCACTTCTTTTTCTTTTGTCATGCGCTGTAGGACTTCAACGTTGGTGACATGGTCCACATAAGATATTTTTGGTATCCTTCTGTATATCCACATCTCGAAGGTTTCGATTCGTTTTTCAGTGGCTTGCGTCAGTGTCCAGGCTTCAACTCCATATGGTAACACTGGGCCACGAGATTAAATTAGGAATAAATAATCAAACAACGGAGCTAAATAGGAAAATAGGACTGGCATGGGCAGCTTACGGAAAGCTGCCCATGCCAGTTATGAGAGAAGTCTTTAGATCAGATATTCCCATGTGCTTGAAAAGGAAGGTCTTTGATCAATGTGTACTCCCAATTCTAACGTATGGAGCAGAAACATTGACCCTTACCAGAAAAGTACTCAATAAAATACAAGTGGCACAGAGAGCGATGGAGAGGTGAATGCTGAATATATCCCTCAAAGACAGAGTATCAAATACAATAGTTTATTGGAAAAACTGGTGTCACTGACCAGTTCAAAGCATTACAACATTGAAATGGAACTGGGCGGGGCATGTTTCCAGATTAAACGATGAAAGGTGGACGAAGAAATTTCTGGAATGGAGACCTAGACATCGTAATCGAGGACGTCCTCCAACAAGGTGGTCAGATGACATCAAGCGCATTCAGTACAACTGGATTCAGGGTGCTTAAGATAGAATGCATTGGAATTATTTACGGGAGGCCTATGTCCAGCAGTGGACTCAAAAGTTTTATTTCAGTTACGTTTCCGTCTCTAATTGCCTTGCCAAATCTAGAAATAAGCACGTTAGTTCATAAGTTTATTATTAACAAAATTTAAAATAGAAGGATATATGAGAAGAACAATAAGCGATGAAGCCAAAAATGTATATAATGTTGGGGCTAAATAAGGAAAACTTAAAAAATAAACATTAGCAATAAAAGTTTATTATTGCGAATTAGAAATCTACCGCAATTAATTACTTTCTGCAACATAATTGTTACTTTTAGGTAAAAATAATCACTTGGGTGTTACGTAAAGTTAAGGTAGGGGGAAGAGGTGCAGAAAAACGTTACGATGCGTTACAAGGGGAGGAGGAGGAGTCAAAAATTGCGTTGCGTAATACATGAAGGCCCCCATAGTTACTTTGGAATTGAATCACTTGTTTCGAAAAGGTAACAAATGATACTTTTTACCAAATACACTTATTGACGCAATATTGCTCACAAATTGTTCCTACACAGTGTGTAGGTTGAAAACGTAACATATCTCATCTCGCCCCTGTTAAAAATAGACACTGAGTTTTGATTTAGTTAGAAAAGGTAACAAATGTTGGCCATGTTACCTTTTCGAACTAAGCCAACTGAATTGGTACGGCAACAATCGGCTTTCGGCTGACGGTAGCGTATTGGAATGATAATATCACGCCAGTTCTTGCAACCTTGCAAGTCTCACTTGACCGTTGTTTATTGTAATACACTCAGTGATGTCGTCTTATAGTAGCGAGAGTGAAGATGAAATAATACGAAAAAGAGGACAGGTCTTGTGAATGAAGACTACTATAAACAAAATTTTATACAAAATGATAAGGCGAAAGAAAAAGCTCATATAAATCATGTTGGAAAAGAAGTTCCTCAGAGAAAAACTGAAGTAAACTATGGGTAAGTAAAAATAGTACAGTTTATAGAGTACAGAGGTAAATAGATTTTTTAGCTGTCTAAAGAAGTGTTGCCATATGTTCTCTTGTGAAAACAAGGCTAAAATTATAGCGAACCTTAACCAACTTTCAAACAAAAATGACCAGGATCTATATCTGCATGGACTCATAGACTCGAATCCGGTGCAAAACATTAGAAACCGTAAGGCACCCGTAACATCAAGTAAGCATAATAGTTATTCTTGTAAATACTATGTTTGTAGTACAAGGGCAGAGAAAAGAAGTATGCAAGAAAACTTTCATAGGCTCGCATGGAATTACAATAAAAAGAGTTTCTCGTTTATGCAAACTAAAGTCTCAGAACAAACTTCCAAGAGGAACAGCAATATCGTCTAGGCATAATGCTATTGATGGCAACTAATTGCATCGAATGCACGAAAAGAAGTCCACTACTCAAACAATATTCAAAAAAAATACTTTTCTGCTTCATTAAACATTAAAATTATTCATGAAATGTTTCTGGAGAAGAATTCCGGATATCACCGATAAAATCATAAAATATAACTACTTCTACTCCTATTTTAAAGAAAATTTCGATCTTTCGTTTGGCCGACCTCAGGTGGATGTGTGTTAACTGAGTGAAAACTTAAACAAAGATAACAGATCCATTTTTAAATGAAAATGCTAAAAGGGGTGCTGTAGCCGAGCTTCTAGTGAATAAAAGAAGAGCAAAGAAATTCTACGCAAAAATAGATGAAATAAGCAGAATGCGCAGAGAAAGAGAGGATGTAATGGCAATAACAATCGACTACATGCAGAATCTGCCCCTTCCCCATATTCCTGTTCAAGAGGTATTTTACTACAGGCAGCTATGGATTTATGAATTTTGTATTCATGATTTTGTATTCATGAAGAACAACAAAGCCTTTTTTATTCATACCAAGAAGGAGAATTATTGAAAGGTCCAAATAAAGTATGTACAATTTTGCTCAATTTCATTAAAGAACACGTACCCTTAATGGTAACTGAGTTGTATCTTTTCTCAGACGGATGCCCTGGCCAAAATAAAAACAATACCGTATTGCGATTTTTGGTCTTACCGTCTCTTGCGTTTTTGCAAGACCGAGACCAAGACCAAGACTGCCTAATTTTTGCAAGACCAAGACCAAGACTAACGGTGGCAAGACTTGAGCAAGCACAAGACTAAGCCTGCGAGACTCTTGCGTCTTGCAGTTAGGACTGAGTGTGGTTTTAGGGAGTCAACTATTTCGGGTGTAGGCTTAGAGACTCTATGAGACGCAAAGAAGTATTAACAAAAATTTGGAAAATTTGAATTGTGCATTACGAAAAATACCATAAACATACATATATATATATATATATATATATATATATATATATATATATATATATATAATCAATAACCCTTCTACCCTAAGGTGTTGGGTGTAAAGTCTCTTTTTAGGTTTCATATACAAACTTCCTCCAATTCTTCTTGTTGCTTGCCAATTTCTTCACTTGCTCCTTGGTGACTCCTCTCCTGTCTAGTATGGCGGCAATTTCATCGTCCCAGGTCTTCATCGGTCTGCCCCTTGGTCTTTTCAAGGTTCTTCTCGCTTCCCACACTTGTTTCACTTGGCTTTTTTATCCATCCTTATCATGTGGCCGTACCATCTCAGTTGGGCTTCTTCGATTGTCTTCTCTATTGATTGGACTTTAAGGCGTTCTCTTATTTCATCGTCCCGTATCCTGTCTATTCTGGTTACCCCTAGTACTCTTCTTAGATACTTCATTGAAATACTTTGCAGTTTATCTTTTAGTCTGGTGGTAAACGTCCAGCTTTCACATCCAAATGTTAAGATAGGTACAAAACTGTGTTATAGATAGCTATCTTTGCTTTTTGGGATACTTCTTTTCTCGACAGGAATGTGCTCTTAATTGCGTGGTATATCCGGGAAGCATTTGCCATTCGATTGTTTATCTCTGCTTCTTGTGTACCCTTACTCTCTAGTTGCACTCCCAGGTATTTGAAGGTCTCGACTTGTTCTAAAGTAAAGTTATTGATTTTAATGTTTGTATGTTGGTCTGTTTTCCCACATACCATGACCTTGGTTTTACTTTCATTAATTCTCATATTACGTTTTTCAAGTTTATCTCTCCATATTTGGAGGTTTCTCTTAAATGCGTCATCGTTTCTTCCAAATACGACGAGGTCATCTGCAAATGCGCATTCCGCTATCTGTATCATTTCCAGGTTTCTATGTCCAACAAATATTTTCGATGTTTCTTCTCTAGTTTCCTTCAGTACATCATCTAGTACAATATTGAACAGGATGGGGCCTAGTATACCTCCTTGTCGTAAGCCATCATTGACTCTAAACGCTTCTGATTCCATATTATCTGTTCTTACTCTGTTTCTTGTGTTTTTGTATAGGCTCATAATAGCTTTTCTGAGTTTGCTGTCTACTTCTCCGCTATAAACATAAATAGCGAATCAAAATATTCATTACAAGAACACTTAAAAATTTGACACGTACTCCGAGGTCATAATTACAATCTAAAAATAAAATATATATTTTGTACATTCTTTCACAGCACACTACTTCTTCGCTTTGAAATTAATTGTCCAGATTTTGAGAATAGCCCCTTCTAATAATAAAATAATATCTTTGCTTTGCGACGCCGACAGTAATATCATATTGAAACTTTTTAAAAAGGTGTCACCTTAGTTGATAAAAAATATAATTAGGTTAGCATATTTTTTCATTATAATTTAGTTACAAGGAATTTAAATACCACAAATCTTATCTAATATCTTTCCACAAAAAGGAATCACAAATATATGTTCCTGAAAAACGAAAATTCGGTGGAGATATCACAAGCTTTTTAATAACCGCTGGAAAAAGTGGACAGATAAGAAAAAATATACTTATTACACAATTACATATATATGTATATGTATATATATATATATATATATATATATATATATATATATATTTATATATATATACAGTGTGTCTGTAAAGTATGGAATAAATTCGATATTCCTGAAAAGATGAAGTTTCAGTCTGCTTGTGAAGCAGCTGACGTGCCATCAAATCTGAATCTTATACTCGACTGTCCAACGAGATGGAATTCCACACATAATATGATTGGATTTGGTTTAAAAGTGAGAACTGGCATTAACATATTGTACACATCTGTTACCGAATTGAACGATTTTAACATCACAGTTAGTGAATGGCAAAGACTCGAAAAAGTACATAAGTTTCTAATAAACTTTAAACTTTTGTCAACGAAACTTGGGGAGAAAAATATGTTACATTACCACTAGTGATTGTATCATTAAATCTATTGCTCGATAAAATTAAAGCCATCGTAAAACAATTAGATGAGAAACTTAATCGATCTGAAGTGATAAAAGGCTCATTCTTGGTTTTTAAGCAGCTCCAGACAAAATGCTTAAGCATTATAAGAAGAGCAACTGGATTTATTGTATCTCTTTAATTTTAAAGTAATCTCTTATGCCAAGGCATAAGGCTCAGACTTTTACCATGACGTTATGGGGGAAGCAAATTAAAATAAAAAGCCTGCGAAAATTTAATGAACTTTATAAAGAATATAAAACTCTACACTCAGTGAATAAATCTCTAGAATCACCAAGATAAGTGATGAGTCAGCCAGATGGTTACTTTGTATTAATTCTTGGTCAAAGGATTTAGTATAAATAATATAATTTTATTTTTTATTTAAATAAATGGCAAATCATATAACTATTTTATTCCATTTCATATAAGGTGAGGGTCCACTAATCCCTTTCTAGACAAATAATGTTCTTTAAAATACAGTCAAGTTAAGTCATTAATTTAGATAGCTCAGTTAGTTAGAGAATAGGCACGGATCGCTTAGATCGTGAGTTCAAACCCCACCCAGTGTCAGTTGTTAAGACATTTATTAATTTGATTGGTCTTTTTATGGCTATGTTAATTCAAGCTTAAAATACACCTACTGTTTTACGTTGTTCCAAGATCTAAAGGTAACGTTTAATAAATAGCAATAGGCTAATGGGTATTTGCGAGACTTGCAAGACTCTTGCTGCAAGAACAAGACCAAGACTGGGAGCGCAATACCAAAACCAAGACCAGGTATATTGGTGCAAGACCAAGACCAAGACTGTCTAAGTCTCGTCTTGTTCTTGCATTTGAGAAACACTAATTCTAAGGAAACTCCTGGCAAAGTAACTGCACTTCCATTTATTGATGGAATAATCCAGGAGTGTTTTGGCAGAGCCAAAGCAGAGTTAATCTTCCTGACTGCGTTTCATATCTTTCATATTCCGGCAAATTGCCTATTAATCATAAAAAAATTGAAGACTTAATGAAACTGTTGGTGTATATTCCAGTAGAAAAAAAAATATTGGTCCCAGATTGTCACATGGCCTAGAAAAGGATTTCTAATTAGTGTGTAGTTTATTAGTTGTATTTTCAATTTTTTTTTTCATATTATTTGAATTAAACTGAAATAAAATAATGATTGCTCCATTTTTTCTTGGACTCGCACACATTTGTTTCGAAAAGGTAACATATGCAAAATATTTACAAATATTCTATCGGTATAGTGTACTTTAAGCAATTGACAACCATGGCATTGTGCAAACAACACATCCACTATCAACTCATATATTTGAAAGATTTTTGTAACTTCATCATTTTTGAAGAAAATCAGTTTTTTTGTTTTCCTGTAAACTTTGCACTTACGTACATGTTACCTTTTCAAAATAATTGATTCAATTATATTTAAAGAAAGAAAAATTAGAAGCAAAATTAAGACGAATTCATCGATAACTGATAAAACAACATGGTCCGAAGTTGAAAGAAACATGAGGATATCTGTTTCTGTTACCTATAATGATATTACGGATTTATCGTTAAAAGGTAGTGCACCAACAAGAAAAACTGAGGAGTCCTACAAGTACTGCACGCATTTATTTAAATTTATAATCTGACGACAATTTAACACTTAATAAAGGCAGCAAGGTCAGTAATAAAGATATCAGTGGTAATGGATATTCACGGTAATAAGAACTAAAGTTACGAGGGCACGCAGGAGACGAGATTATATTACATAAATTGCAAATAACTATAAAGAACAGTATTATAGGAAATGTTGTTTTAAAACGTTTGAAGAATGACAACATTTCTCTTCTGTGATTTTATTATATCTGGGATTAGATTTCGAAACCGCGTTTTAAATGCAAATTTAATGTTTTTTTAAGCAAACCGTAGAAATGAATGTAATTATTTCCGATTTGTTCCTGACCATTAAATAAAGCTTTCAAAATGTAGTATAGTCAATAACGATTTTCTAATATTTTGAACAGAACATAGCAAAAATTATTACAATTTCAAAGTAACCTAAATGTTATGCTGGATAGCGTATTTATAGTCTATAAGCAAGGGCTAATTTCTAAGCGAAGGAAAGACTTTGTTCTTTAAGGTCTTTATGGCATTCTTTACTTCGATTAATGTTTTCTTAATCTGTTCTTCATTCTGATTTTGTTTTTGTTCATGTTTTGTGTCTGTCTCTATGAAATATGGGCGGTTTTCTGTGAGTAATTCTTTATAGTAGTCTTCCCACTCTTTTTCTGATATGTATTGTATTTGGACCTTTTTGTTATTTTTCCTTAAAGATTTCAGTATTTTTCTTGTTCCTCCTATTTATTGTTCGATTTGTGCACATGTTTCTTCTAATTCTTCATTTTTTTTTTGCCCTTCTTCGTTTTACTTCTCTGTTTTTCTCTTTGTACTTCTGTATGTATTCTGGGGATTAGGTGCTCATAATTTTCTTATATAGAATTTTCTTCTGCTCAATACATTTTTTGGTTTCTTTGTTTATTTTTGCTTTGTGTTGGGTATCTCTTTTCTCAAGTTTCCCCAAATCTTCTAATGTCGCCTTCTAATGCCGCCATGTGTTTGATGTGCTCGTACGTTTCTTTGACTTTTCTGAAAACGAAATCTGTAACTTCTGGTCCAGTCTTTTCTGGTATAGGTCCCTTATGGATTCCTCTTGAATTGAATTTATGTTGAACTTCATTTCTTCTTCTTTCTGTTCATTTTCTACTTGGTTTTCTTCGTGTTCTTTCTTCCTTCTAGTTTGGGTGTTGAACGTGTAGGGAAACCCCATTTGTGAAATTATTAATCGGTGGTCAGGGTCACATTCGGCTCCTCTCTTTACTCGTGTATCTCTAATTTTGATAGTACCACTTTTGCTGACAATTATGTAATCGATAATGGATCTGATGTTTCTCGTTGTTTATACATACGTGTATTTATGTATGTCCTTATGTCTAAAAAAGCCGTTAGTAATTTTAAGATTGTTCAGTTCGCACAGGTTAATTAGTCTTTCTCAATTATCGTCTGTCACAACTTCTCCAAAACGGCCTATCGTGCTATCATTTTGTCGTTTCCCTGTTCTTCCATTTAGGTCCCCTGCTATTATTATTTCTTGTGTTGGTCTCACTTTTCCGACCTCTTTTCGTAAGGTATCCATGAACTGATCCTTTTCTGCTACCAGACTGTTATCGGTAGGGCCCTATACTCCCAGTATCACGATTTGCCTGCCATAGATTTCCATGATGAGTTTTACTATTCGTTCATTTATGGGTTCCCATGTTTTTATTGTTTTTACCCATTTCGGCAGCTGCTCTTTCTTCCTTCTGTGTCCCGCTCCAACAGTAGAAGATGGCATCTACAAATTGTGTACCATTTCCCTTTTTCTTGGTCTCAGTTGTTACCAAAATATCAAGGTTCATCCTCTTGAATTCCTCTATCACCTCTTTGTCCTTAGTTCACCATCCTTGAATGTTCCAGGTGCTACACGTGATTTCCCTCTTTCTCTGCTTCTCTTTTCGACGTAGTCTGAAATTTAAGACTGGGCTTCTCTTCTCTCTTCTCTCTCTCAAAACCCCCAATTTGGAGGACCTTTACTTTCAGCCGCCCATTCTCGATCCGACCCGCCCACTCTGGATCAGACGCTGCTTAATTCTATCCTCCTCAATCCTTTAGCCCTTGTCAGGGCGTAGTGACACCCTAAATATTATAAGTCTGCTGTCTCCATTGACTGCGATCTTGTGCCATATGGACGGCTTCATGTAAGGATTTTCCCACCAAACTCTTCATTTGGTCCACCCATCGTATTGGAGATCTTCTTCTTGGTCTTCGGCCTTCTACCTTACCTTCTACTACCAATAGTTCCATGGTGCCTGTTCTTCTAGCTATGTGGCCGAAGTAAGTTAGGTATGCTTGGTTTACTTTTTTTAGTAGCCTGTCTTTTATATGAAGCTCTTCCAGAATTGACAGGTTGGTTCTATGTTCTGTCCAGGACACGCGTAGAATTCTTCTATATACCCACATTTCGAAGGCTTCGATCTTACTCCTATCGATTTTTTTGAGAGTCCATGTTTCAGCAGCATATGTAGCAATGGGAAAAATAAGGGCATTGACCAACCTAAGCTTAGTATTCCTTGTTATTGTTCGGTCTTTCCATATTTTAATTAATTTAGCAGTTGCGGTTCGGGCCATTCCTAGTCTACGTTTGATTTCTGAGAGAACAATCACCATTGTTGGTTATCAGAGAGCCCAAGTATACAAATCTGTCGACTACTTCGAATTAACGCTTAATTCTATACAAACCCTAAAATCCGGGGTCGCCACTTCCGCCATCCTAGACGTACCGAAGGTCTCCCTCTCCGCAGTGACTGCCGTTGTGGTCTTCTTTTCGACGTATCAAGTCCTTATCGGCTTCGTCCATACATTTGGTAGAACTGGAATCTTTACGTTTTTTTTTTTGTTTCTATGGGATTTGATGTAATTATTTTTATATAAATATATATAATAACGGATTGCTTACGGCTGTCGCCGCTTCTCCGCCCCCAATTTCCGTCTTTTTCTGTCATATGCAGTTGCCTCTTCTAAGTCTCTTGCCGCCATTGCTTTATTAATATCGTTGCGCCAACTTCTCCGTGGTCGTCCTCTCTTTTTTCTTTCTGAAGGGATCCATTCCAGTACTCTTCTAGGCCATCTATACTCTGGCATTCTTTTAACATGTAATTCTTTTTACTGTGCTCAAAGGTATTTTCGTCAAATTGCATATTTCAAGCCCTCTTTTAAGTAAGGTACTGTATATAGTTTTTACAATTTGCTCTGCATTTACAGATAAATGTTTCTTCTTTATCGGAGCACTAGAAAAAGCCCCATTATGATTATCCCACGGACGTCACATAGTGATAGAAAACATAATGAATAAAATGAGTGATATTACTTCTGCCGAAGGCAGAACTCATGGTTCAAGAATCTACGTGATTGGTATCAATGCAGATCGATTGATTTGTTTAGAGAAGCAAGTTCAAAAATAAAAATATCCGTTATGATTGCCAACCTCTGTAGTAATACAGAATGCAGAAAGACAAACAAATTTTATCGACAACTCGTACTTAAATACTGGTTGGTGTTCAGTTCCATAAACTTATTATATAAATACCTTCTTCTTCTTCTTAAGGTGCCCTGCATTTCTGCGTAGGCGTCCACCGTACATTGTCTTGTCAGGGGAGATGTTAAATAGTTAAGATTAAATAATTCTGTTTTTTAGCAGCATTGCGAAGCGTTTCATAGCTGTGGATTCCTGTCCATTGTCGAATATTGCGCAGCCCTGACATTTTTTTACGTCCCAGACCTCTCCTACCCTCTATCTTCCCTTCGAGTATCAGTTGCTGAAAAGTGTATCTTTCTCCTCGTAATATGTGCCCCAAGAAATCAGTCTTCTTACTTTTTACATAACTCTGAGTACCGCTCTTCTGAGTACTTCCTCATTTCTGACCCTGCCCGTCCATGATATTCTAAGCATTCGACGCAGGCACCACATTTCAAACACTTCAAGTTTGTTAATGGAACTGGCTTTTAACGTTCATGCTTCCATTCCGTACAAGAGAACAGGCCACACATATAAATACCTGAAAACCACTTAAAAGGTGATTAGGTAGTGCGCAAACCCATCGCGCACTACCATCGAATTCGAAAAACCCTCTTATCAGTACAGTTTGGTCTATATAAGCCTCATATGTATTAATGAAATTATAATGAGTTTGGATTGTATGCAATTAAATCAACAATAAGAAATGAAGATTGACAAGTTTTACAAGGAAACATATTTGAATTTTACCTGAAACCGGCCTTTTATACTATTATCGGTTAATCCAGGATGTTTATAGTCGGTACTAAGTCAACCATTTACTGCTAAACAAACTTTAGATGCTTTTATCAGCTCAGCATATGAAAACAATGATAATCGTCTAAAATTTGCAGAAAAACGAATTCTTAGAGAGAAGAATACATGGATCGGTTAGGTATCACCACACAGCAATATAGAATGAGAATTAAATATAATTATTTTTTGTAATTTTTCGTTTATTTAAACTCGATAGAAATACGTTGCCGTGTGCCCATCACAAGTAATTTAGGGTTTGTTCCTTAAATTTGATACCTAAGTTGTTCCATTCTTGTTTTTAAAAATATCTTCGAGTACTCTGTTAGACACTTTTTGGGATACGATATCTTCCTGTTTAATCTCCGACGTATTTTCACCATCATCATCATCTTTGGCTCGACAATCCTCTGTGGATCTTGGTCTGCTCTAAGATTCGTCGCCATTCTGTTCGGTTTCTGACAACATGTTGCCCCATATTCTGATTTTTAATATCCGTAAGTCGGTTTCAACTCCATCTAACCACCTAATTCGCGGTCGGCCTTTGCTTCTTCTTCCTACAGGTGTTCCTGTGGTTAGCTTTTTAGCAATCGTATTTTCTGGTATTCGTATTATGTGTCCATCTAAGTCGCTGTGTTTTAATGAAGGTTATGACATCTGGCTCATCAAAGAGCTAATACAATTTAAAATTATATCTTCTGCGCCACTGCCCTTGATCGTTTATAGCTCCAAATATTTTGCGGAGTATTTTACCCTCAAATATTCCCAAAAGTCTTTCATCTTTCTGCGTTAGAGTCCATGTTTCTGTTCCATATGTGAGGACCGGCCTCAGCAATGTTTTGTATATAATAATTTTAGTTCTTCTTTGAATGTTTCTTGAGTGGAAATGCTTTTGGAGTCCATAGTATGCCCTATTTGTAAGATTTATTCGTCTTTTGATTTCTTCGCTTGTTTTATTGGTAGCAGTCAATAGCGACCCAAGGTATGTGAAGTTGTCAACACCTCCAAAGGTATGACTTCCAAAGATTGTTTCTCGTTCCTCATTTGCTATCGGATCCTTTGTAACCAACATGTACTTGGTTTTGTCTTCGTTGATGACTAGACCGACCTGTTTCGCCGCTGTTTCCAATTCTAGGAGATATTGCTCAACATCTCGCTTGCTACGCCCTATTATGTCAATGTCATCAGCATATGCTAAGACTTGTATTGATCTATTGTAAATAGTACCGCCATCCCTAATTCGTGTATCTCGGACTGCCTTTTCTAAGGCAATATTAAATAGGAGGCAAGCCAGAGCATCCCCTTGTCTGAGTCGATATTTTATCTCAAAGGAATCCGACGTATTTTAATAGGTTCAATTTTGAAAGGTTAGTATATTGTTATTGCTGACTCTCTCTCTCTCTCTCAGTATTAGTAACAAAAGACTGCTACAGTCTGTTGATGTGTTTGTTGCACATTGTTTTTTATTTAGTAAGATGAGGACCACTTCTTTGATTTTTTTCTTTCTGCTGTCTATTTCTTTCATAACTGTTGGGTTTAAAACTAATGAATAGGTTTAAAAATAAAGACAGCCATGTGCTCACATAAAGAAAAACACGAAGAAAAAATAAGTGTGTATAAAAGGAAGAGCGAGAGAGAGAGAGAGAGAGAGAGAGAGAGAGAGAGAGAGAGAGTGTGTTATATACTTCAATTACGTATACCAAACTGTATATTAAAAGTGTTGGCTAATAAGTAACTAAATTTCTGTCGAACACATAGAAACCAATCAAGACTTATCACATACCTTAGATATGTAAAGGTTCTCATAGTGTCCTGGTTGTAGACAGCCTCCTTGTAGCTCTACTGAAGATATGTCTAGAAATAATAATTCCTGGAAAATATTATTTTGTTTTCAGACTTAATATATTATTCACGTTAAATATGTTACTCCCATACAAATTTTTACGAGTTCAAACCAAGTATTTCTGGCTTAAAAAAAATTTTTATGATTAACTAAACAACTTCATAAAGTGATTGATTAGTGATTTCTAAGGGCTTAAAAGATTGGTGAAAATGACGCTGCACGATCTCGGGTAGTCAAAGTACAGGATTCATATATAAAAAAAAGATACAGATTGTTACATTCAGGCCTGTAGCTCACATTCATTTTTGACACGTACCTAACCAATTAAATTTTTTATTCAATTTTAATATGAAATTTAAATATTAATATTTATTGCTAAATGAAGTGGACTAGATTGCATGTATACATTTTAGATTTGGCAACGCTGTGTCGGTAATACACATTTGATTTTATCTCTTACATAAACAATAAATTGTGCAGTAAACAAAGTTTAAAATTAAAAGAATGTATGTAGAACAATTTTAAAGGTTAACTACTGACATGAAAATAAAAACAACAATAAAATATAAGTTTTCTAAAAAATAAGCCAAAAAATGGTAAGTCATAAAATCACAAATAGGTTAGCTGATAACGCCGATATATCATTCGGCTAGAACTCCGGAGGAATTGTAAAGTTCTGTTGCCGGCCTTATAAAATATACCGGGAAGAGAGGAATATAGAAAATATTCAAAAATTTGAAAATTGGAAAAAATAATTTAAAATAATATTTGAAAATTTTTTAGACATCTACCTGAACCTAAAAGTAAGTGAAAATGTGCATAAAATACACATGTGTCTACAGACACTGATATAGAAATAACAAATGGCAACGAGAGAATATTTCTAAATATTACTGCAACGACAGAAGCAAGAAAAATTCAAAAAGGATTTATAGGGCGGGACAAAATAACTGAGAAAATGGTAAAGACACGTACAAAAAACAAATATACAAGAAGGAGGAGTAAATATATAATCACTAAGCAAACAAAAAAAAGGACAGCCCAACAGAGAAAGAGGACATCAAAGCAAAATAAAAATTTAAAGAAAACAAAGCTCCCGGAGCAGATGTCATTTCTTCTGAGCTTTTAAAACACGGCGCAAAACATCTGACCTGCTACATAAGTAAGCTAGTAGAAGATCAAACAATTTGTGATAATTGCAGAGGAATTGCTTTCCTAAACGTGACATACAAAATATTGACCTGAATTCCTTACGATCGAGGATATTATGAACACATAATAGGCAAATACCAGTGTGAGTTTTACAAAGAAAAATCAACTATCCATTAAATATTCCTTCCAAGACAAACTTTGGAAAGAACATATGAGTATGGAATTGATACTCATCATTTGTTTGTGGATTTTAGATATGCCTATGACAGTGACAGAAGCTCACTATACAAAACCATGGTGGAATTCAATAGCCCAATACGCTTAGTGAAGTTGGTGAAAGCAACCCTCTCAACAGTCGATTTTAAAGTTAGAATGCAGAACGGAGTATCAAGAATTCTACAGACACAAATAGGACTTCGACAGAGGGATAGCCTATCGTGTCTTCTTTCAAAATTGCCCTAGAGAATGTCTATTAGAGAATCTGGAATAACAACAAAAGGAAACATTATTAATAGTACAGTGTACAAATTCTAGCGTACGCGGATGACAACGATATCATAGCAAGAAGAAAAGCGGACCTAGTAAAATAGCAATAGACCATTGGAAACAGCAGCAAAAAGAATGGGGCTCCACATTAATACTAGTAAACCTTAGTATATGAAGGTGACAGATAATAAGCAAATAGGAAAACCCAAAGATCTAACGGTTGGTACAAATACTTTCGAAGAAGTAAGAGAATTCATATATCTAGGCTCAAAAATCAACAAAAGTAATATAGTAACTACAGAAATTAACACACATATATATTTAGCAAATAGAGCATTCTATGGATTAAAGAAACTTTAAGTCTATATCTATATCGCAAAAAGCGATGAAGGACGTTTAGGCTGTTTTGAACGTAAAATCTTATACGTCATATTTATAAAGGTGTGCAAGAAAATGGACTATGGCGTAGGTGCTATTATTTTCAGCTGAAGCGCCTTTATAGTAAACCTAGTATTGGTAGGTCCATCAAAATAAACAGTATGCGGTGGCTAGACCATTTAGAGAGAATTAAAAAGATGAAGCCTTCGAAACGCATTTATAACCAACCAGGTGGAGTGAGAAGAAGAAGCAGGTTCAGAGCACGATTTAAGGACCAGGAGAAGACGAGTTACGAATGTTAAGAATACGAAGTTGTAAAACCAAGGTGAATGATAGGAAGGAATGAAAGCTGATCCTAGAACAAGCCAAGACTTACTATGGGTATGAAATCAAAATGACATATGACATAACTGGCATAGAAACAAAAAAAAGATCACCACAGAAAGTTGCAAACCGGGAAAACGACAGTAAGAGAAATAGTAAAAACAAAAGTAGCCACTTGAAACATCAAAACGATGCTAACAATAGGAGAAATGGAGAAAGTAGCAAAATAGATGCGAAGTTATTGTAGATCTCATAATATCACAAGAAATACGATGGAAGACTCAGGTGAAGTAAAAAAACCGAGCAGAAAAGGCATTTAAGAAAATAAGAATCCAAAAAAATCAATATAAGTACAGAAAATGTACTTCTTGAACTCAAAGCCAAAATAAAATCCCAGGGAGAAATATCAGAGAAATTTAAAATTAATAATATGTTAAGACAGGAAGACCCAATATCTCCAAACTTTTTCATTCTCATGTCTCATTAGAATAGGTTTTAAGTGGAAAATTAAAAGAACATAATATGTATTGAACGAAACTCAAACAATTCCTTATGCAGATATCCTAACAATTCCAGGTTAATAAATTCCTTTAAGAATACTGGATTGACGCCTGCATTACGGCAGCCACCACGAGAACTATGGGATCAATTAACCACGTGGCTATGCGATTCCCGTAGTTTAAATTAACATTGTTATAATTTTGTAACTGTGCCTAACTTTCCACAAAACTTTTGTTATGAATTCAATTTTATGGGGGTTTAACAAAATATGGAATTTCAAAAATTTATAACAGAAGCTTTTCATTTGCAAATTAGATCCAACGAATTAATTTTTTTTAACTCTGTCGGGGGTAATTGCGGGGTGGATTGAGTAGCCCTGCGGTTGCTACAGCCGGTTCTAAGCCCGGATAAAATGTGGAGGGTGATTGGCAAGGTCAGCAACCTACCAATCCTAAAAAACGAATACTGATCAAAGAAGGAATGTACAGCCTCATTGATACTATGAAGAGGACCACTGCAAAAAGTAATGACAAACGAAAAATATCCAAAACCCTGATGAGAATTACTATATGGAAAATCAGATCGCTTAACTCAAAGAACCAAGAAATAACCTAATGCTGTAAAAGAAATAAATAGGCATTTGTGCTCTACAGGAAACAAAAAAAAGGACAATCAAAATTAGGTGAACACATACTAATCTATAGTAGAGTATCAAAAGAAAACAGAGTCAAAGAAGGTGTAGCTTTACTAATACACATAACATCACAAAAAAGCAATTTAACGAAATGCTTCGAGTAAAATTTTGTTCGAGTATTTTCAGTAATTCGATAGGAACTTCATCAGGCCCGGGAGATTTACCCCCTTTAGCTTGTTTCATTGCATATTCAATTTCTTCGTATAATGTCAGGCCCAGGTGTTTTCTTTTGATTTTAATTTGGTTTGTACTGTGACTACTATGGGGTTGTGGTCTGAACCGATGTCTGCTCCATGGTAAGTTTTGGCAGACAGTATAGAATTACGAAATCTTTGTCTAATGAGGACAAAGTCAATTTGATTTCGGATTATTCTATTCGTTGTATTACCGGGAGATTTCCATGTATACAATCTTCTTTTTAGTAGCTTAAAAAATGTATTAGCTATTACAAATTCTTCCGTCTGGCAAAATTGTGTCAAACGGTCATCACGTTCATTTCTATTTCCTAGACCATATTCCCCCACATATCTATCCACTCTTACCTGGCCAACTTTGGCCTTGAAGTTGCCCATTACTATTGTAGTGTGATGTTTCTTCATTCATTTTAAGACTTGTTTCAAATCATGGTAAAATAGTTCGATATCGTCGTCATCTATATCTGCCGTAGGAGCATAAACTTGAATAAAATTTACCAAGATCTTTTTTAAACTGAAGTTGTATTGATAAGATCCTATCAAAATAAGGAGTAAAACTTCTCACAGAGTAATTGACCTTTTTTGCAACTAAGATAGCAACACCATAGCGATGATTGACCTCGTTGTTACCTGAATATTACATGGTTCCATTATTTGTAATTTGTTTGCCTGAACCTGGCCACTGTACGTCACTTATACCGAAAACTTCAATTTTTAGATTTTCCATTTCAAGCAGCACGTTCGCTAATTTACCACTTGCGTATAGACTTCTGACATTCCAGGTTGCTATTTTCAATGTCTTCAGTGCACAGGGATTTCTCTGGTTTACGACCTGGGAGGCCCTGTGATCTACAGTTATTCCTCCCCTGCCGGATCTTGGATTCCGTGCTCCATAATCAGTAAGTTTGTTTATTCTACTTGTCACTTGCCATTAATGAGTTTACTAGGAGTACTCTATGAGTCTTTAATGCAGTGGTTCTCCGTTGCCTTCTGCATCCTTACGCCGTGAACCAAAAACACATTACGTGAAAATATATATATATATTTTTTTTTGAACCTATTCTCTATCCTTCCATTGTTGGATATAGGTCTCCCCCAGTTCTCTCCATCTTTCCCTATCTTGAGCTGTTCTCTGCCATGTATGACCTCCTTGTTTCCTGATGTCATCTTTCCACCTCATCTGTGGTCTGCCTCTTGATCTCTTTGCATTGTATGGACGCCACTTTCCAAAGGCATTGTTCCATCGTCCGTCTTGGAGACGTTCATTGTGTCCAGCCCATTTCCATTTCAGTTTTGCTGCTTGTTCTATCGCACCTACTGTCTTTGTTCTGGTTCTGATCCACTGGTTACGTTTTCTATCTCTATGTGATACACCCAACATTTGTCTCTCCATCGCTCTTTGTGCCTTCCTTATCCTATCCTAATTGGCCTGTGTAAATGTCCATGTCTGTGCTCCGTAGGTGAGCACCGGTATGATACAGGAGTTATATACCTTGCTTCGTAAGTATAGAGGGATTGTTTGATTTTTTAGAACGTAAGAAAGTTTGCCGAACGCTGACCATCCCATTCTTACTTGTCTCGATATTTCGGCTGTTTGAAAATATAAATAAAATATAAATAATTACTTTTATATCAAAAACCTGTTATGCAACTTCAGAGATGAACGTTCTCTCCCTATATGTGATCAAATTGTTAATTTTAGCTGTGTAGATCGTCATATATTATTAACCAGTAGAGGTAATGTTGTAATGATGTTATTTTTCATTAATTTCTTTATAGCAAAATTAATTGTACCACTAAAACAATAAAATTACTTCATTTTCAATTTGAATTATTAATATTCTCTGTTTATACGTAATATTTTATTATTTTTCATTGTTAGTGTATATTATTGTAATTTATAAACATTAAACCAATTAAATTAAGATGTCAACTTAGATAGGGAGATCTCCAGCAACGTCCTCACGTTCCATCTTCCAATGTTTTTTGTCATTCTCTTAATTCTCTTTCTTTTTTTTATATTTTTCCTATTATTCTGAATATAGCTTAACTCATTTTCTTCTTCGTTTGCATTGTTTGTTTCTTTTTAATACATCCATTCTTGTTTTTTAATATATTTTTTACAGCCTTTTGAAAATGACATTTTTCTCTCAAATGGGATAAACAAATAGAATTGTTTAAAAACTACTCGATCGATCGAGCCCATCTTTCGACATATAGTATAACTGCATAAAAACTCAAATTATGAAATGTGTTTTAAATTTTTTACTGTTTGTTTTAATAATCACAAACAATTGAAAAAATGCTTACTTTCGGGTGTTATTTCCGATAACTTTTTGTTGTGAAAGACCTTTAAATATTGTCCACAAGGAATTGAGGAAGGAAAATTTCAGCAATTTACCGCTGACCACGAAAGACATTTCTTGCCTTCGAAGAAATATCTTCGCGGATAAGCTACATTAAGATAAACAGGAATAAAGCGGAGATGCGCTGTCCTGAGTTTTTCACATACGGTTAGGAAACCATGTTGGGGTTCTATTACCAGGACCTGCACATGAAGAGTACTTGGCTGATTGTTGTGCCTCTATAGCGTATCAGATTGCTATAGGGGGGAAAGGGATGGTCTAAAGCATTGGAGCACGGTGGGGTGATTCCTGTTTTTAACTCGAGTTAAAACACCTTGCTCTAATGAATTGTTACACCCGATCGTATTACCTGGGTGAACATTTCTCATAGGCTGGGTTCAATCAAATTGCTTGCTTGAAGAAATATCTATGCTGCAAGACGAAAATCCACACCATCATTGCCCAAGTCACAGGAAGAAGTTCTACAAGTGTTAGTGAACTTAAATTTAAAAAACAAATACAGGTGAAAACTTTTTATTATCTACGAAAAATAATTCCGCAATTTTTAGTTGTTTCACAAATCTTTACTTTTTGTGTAATGTAGATTCTTTGTGTGTAGATGGAACTTTCCAATACTGTTTTTAAGTTTCTCTAGTATTTTTTTTGTTAACAAATAAATCACAGCAATCCTACAAAAGTACTTTTGATACATTAATAACAATATGTACAGATTTGAATTTAAATTTCAAACCGAAGCGAATAATTTCTGATTTTGAAAAAGCAATTCAAAATGCAGCCAAGTTAGTGTGGCCCGACATTATTATTTTTTGTTGCAAATTTGATTTAACACAAAATTGGTACCGAAAAATTCAAAATTAAGGTTTGTCCTCGGAAAACAAAAATCAAACTGTTATTGGAAAATATTTAAAATTGTTTTTCGGCATTCCTTATTTAGATCCAAATCATGTTGGTGACTATTTTTCTTATGAACTTTCTAATATTATGCCAGAAGATGACAGAGTTTTGCAATTTTGTGATTATGTAGTTGATAATTATTTAACGGAAGATTCAACATTTCCACCTTACATGTGGGCTTCAAATTCATCATCTCTTATATTTACTACAAACGCATGTAAATCATTTCACTCGAAATTTAACGAATGTTTTTATAGATCACTTCCTGGCATATTTAAATTTAGAGACATTTTGTTAAATTTTCAAGCAGAAGTATATGTGAAAATTAGAACTGCACATAGATTCGAAAAGAAATCTTGATAAAACGGCAAAAAGAAAAGTTGATTTTATTAAAAATAGACTAAATGACTATTACGTTTATCAAAACATTACCAAATTAGACTTGATTAAGTCAGTTTGCAATTATCATGCAGCTAACTTTTAAAAACTAAAATATGGTGTTCACTCTTACTTATTTTAATCACTAATCACACAAGAATTAAGCATTGTTATTATTTAACTGTAGTTTTGGTTATTGTATATAAGTTAATGTAGATTTATAAATAAACTTTATTCGATTATTTTGCTATAGTTTCATTATTTAATCATTTAAAATTTTCGCTCATGCTTTGAGAATTGGGTTCCTTTTTAAATACAATAAAGTAAAATAAAAACTATATATGTTCACAAAAATATTATTTGTACTTTTAATAATATTTTATACCTTCTTGAAGTCTTGGTTCTCAATTCGTGCGATTTTTTCAGGTATAAAAGTAAACCCTTACTTAAAATTTCATTTTGGTCCTCAATTCGTGTCTGCCCAGAAAAGATATTTGGTAAAATAAACATAAATGTACAACAGATAACAATAACAAATGCAGAAATTGCGAACCTATATCAACAACCCAATATTGTAGCGATAATAAAAATACAATGAATAAGATGTTTGGGTGACTTCTGCAGAAGGAGGTCCCAATCAAGAACTGAAAATGATCATATACGATAAATTGGCAGGAAGAAACGAAGAGGAGGACCTAAATCCATAAAATAAAGAAAGTAGGAAGAAACTCAAAATTAAATATTGAAAAAATGTTCAAATGGCAGAAATCAAGAAAAAATTAGGACATCAGTAAACATAGCCATGGGCCTATTAGTTATTATTATATAGATACGCATCAATCAAATTCTTAGGACAATTTTTTCTTGTATCGATAAACGAAAAAATTTGTTTTTGTTTATTTGATACATTTTGTAACTATCTATGAATGTATGATCATTTTTTTGGCAGTTTACACATAATAGTCTAGACAAATCTAAGAATAATCTTAGCATGCACTCATTACTTACTGACGTTACTAGCATGAGATGTTTGCACTTTGTGCCGATCTATTTTTTATAGTTCATAGTAAATAGCTAATAATATCACATGAAATAATCAAATACATAAACTTACAGCACATGCTCATTTGAAATATTCAGGAGAAAGCACGTAACTCTTCGATTTATCAATATCACTTTAGGATTAGCTTAATTTTCTAACACAACACCAAAGAGTATCGGTTTTATTTCGGGTTAACTGAAAACATTTTATAACAGTTAAATTCTGACTGATTTTTTATTAGTTGTCAACATTTAAAACTTAAGACTGGTACTTTAATTCAAGATAAATTGTTATTTATATAAGGATCTAAATGTTTATTGAATAAAATATTTAAGAGAAACAGTGCCGTAGATGGAGGATGTAATTATATATCTTATTTATATGGATTCTTTATTAGAACATACAGGGTGAGTGGGGAGGAACGCACCAAACTTTAAGACTGTATAATATACGTAAAAATAAGTAAAAATAACTCATATGTTGTTATTCGATTTTTATTTGTTTTCGAGTTATAGCGATAATAACACAAAGTTGTAATTTTACTGCTACTTATCACATTGCTGTAACAGGTATCTGTGATTCGTTTAATAATTAGTTAACTGTCATAATAGTGTAGTGTCAACGTGATTTAATGTCTATTTGACAGTTTGTATAAAAAAAGTTGTTGCAAAATGCCACATACTTATTCAAATAGTGATTATGCAAATATGGTGTTTGTTTATGGCTTTTGTAATGGAAACGGTAGAGCTGCTGTTGAAGAATATCGTCAACGGTTTCCAAATCGGAGAACTCCAGATAAAAATGTATTTATTAGAGTTTTCAACAAACTATGCGAGACCGGAACGCTTCCTAGTTATAAAATAATATCGGAACGTGCTCCCCGACAAAGTTTACAAGAAATACAAAATATTCTGGATTCAGTAGAAGATGATCCAGGGATCAGCTCACGAAGAATCGGTACTCATTTAGCCATTCCTCAAACGAGAGTAATTAACACACTTCACGAGCAAGGTTTATTTCCATACCACCTACAACGTGTACAGCACCTACAACCAGAAGATTATGCCAGCCGTATGCAATTTTGTCGATGGATAAATAATAATCGTCGTGTTATATCCCGCATACTTTTTACCGATGAAGCAACATTCACCAGAGACGGTATTAATAATAGCCGCAACTCACATGTATGGTCAGATGAAAATCCACATGCAACAATTGAAGCTAGTTTTCAGCACAAATTTTCGGTAAACGTGTGGTGTGGTGTGATCGACGGTTATTTAATGGCCCTTTCATATTTGAGAACCGCCTTACAGGAGAGGAGTACTTGAATTTTTTACAGAATGAATTGCCAGGACTCCTACAGAACATTCCACTAAATATCAGAATGCAAATGTATTATCAGCACGATGGAGCTCCTGCACATTTTGCTCGTCAGGTCAGGCAACATTTAAATACAAAATTTCCAAGGCGTTGGATTGGTCGCAATGGTCCTATTAGTTGGCCTCCGAGGTCTCCAGACCTAACACCATTAGACTATTTTTTATGGGGCTGGTTTAAAAATGAAGTTTACAAGGTAAAAGTCGACACTCGCGATGCACTAATTCGACGCATTAAAAATGTTGCAGCCACAATTAGAGCAAACCATGACGCAATCAGAAGAGCAACGTTGAATGTTCATAGACGAAGCAGAAAATGCTTACAGGTCAATGGTGGTATTTTTGAAAATTTATTATAAGAACATTTAACATTAAATTAATGTTAAGTTACAACTTTGTGTTATTATCGCTATAACTCGAAAACAAATGAAAATCGAATAACAACATATGAGTTATTTTTACTTATTTTTACGTATATTATACAGTCTTAAAGTTTGGTGCGTTCCTCCCCACTCACCCTGTATATGTGTGATATACCGAGTGCACAACGTAAGTGGATAGAAGAGGTTGCGAGGAATCTATTAACCACATTAAAACTGTTCTTCTTCTTCTTCAGGTGCTATCTCGTCTACGGAGGTTGGCAATCATCATACCTATTTTAATTTTTGAGGCAGCGGCTCTAAATTGTTGTTTCCAAACCATTTTCTCAGGTTCTTAAGCCATGAAATTCGTCTTCTTCCAATGCTTCTTCTGCCATCTATCTTTCCTTGCATTATGAGTCGCAGGATGCCATACTTCTCGCCCCGCATCACATGTCCGAGATACTGTAGTTTTCTTTCTTTAATTGTAAGTTTACCTACCTTCTCTTTACCTATTCTTCTCAGTACTTTATTGTTTGTAACTCTATCTAGCCAGGAAACCCTCATAATTCTTCTATAGGTCCACATTTCAAAGGCGTTAAGTCGTCTCATTGTGTCTAGATTTAAAGTCCATGATTCCACTCCATAGAATAGTACACTGTATACGTAATATTTTGTTAGGCGTACTTTGAGAGCTAATGTTAAATCTTTGCCACATAGGACCTTTTTCATTTTCATAAAATTAGAACGTGCTTTTTCGATTCTGACTTTGATTTCTGCAGTGTAGTCATTATTTTCTGTTATAAGTTTTCTTAGGTAACTGTACTTTTTTACTCTTTCGATCCGTTGGCCATCTACTATCAAGATTTCGTAAGTTGTAACGACTATTTTGCTTACCACAGGGTAAGAACATGGGGACAAGATTGGGCAAACAAAATAATCGGAACTAGTGCGTACGGCACTCAGTTGGTTGTTGGAGAGTTGGGTCGTGGATAAGTTGAAGATATGGGGGTTGGATTGGGGCAACTACAAAAAAAGGAAATAAAAGGGTACTTATACAAATCTCTTGGGACAAACAAAATGAAAATAAACTGGAAACAGCTCAAGGAATTTAATATAGGGCGCCACTTGAGGTGCCTAATTATACCTATTACAACCACTAGTTGTAATTAGGGAAATAATTATAAAACATAAAAAATATATCTTTTTCAAATAAAACTCAAAATAGATCAGAGAAACAAATTAAACATTTATTTTTGTCTCAAACAAACAGTTATCAAAAATACAAATTTTACAAGAACATATTATACATAATCCAAATTAATAAAAACTTACATGTTCTTTGTTTACATAAAAGATTGCTACAACAATTTTAAATGGTTTCTAGGTTATATATGGCCAATTTAGATTATCAAAATTTTATGGATATCCTTTTTATGAAAATATTATTGAATTTAACCTCTACGACAAAAATAATAGAAAACTTTAATTATTACAAATTCTTTTATTTTAATGAAAGCAATTATTGATGGAAAATGTCTATTTTTGCTTTAAAAAGTTCAACAAAAAAATTACCTGATTTTCACTAAATGTTATTTCTCATTTAAAAGTTAAAAGTTCTGGGGTTGGAACTGGACTCAAAACTTACTGCAAAACAACAAATGCATCTCACAAACTGTGAAGATAGTCTGTAATGACCGGGGACAAATGAAATGAGGATGGACTGGGCTGGACTGGGATGGCTGGGCACTGGGACGCAGTCTTCAAAATTTGGGTATGTGGGTATCTTTTAAACTTATTTGGAACGCCGTCCTACAAATCCCTCAGATGAGACACGGCACGAAAACAAAACAGTGATTACTCTGACAAAACTTAACATATTTCATTCGAGTATAATTCACGTTTTTACAAACAAATTTACCGGTTTCTTCAGGCGACCCACGCCGCGTCTTGTTTCTTTAAAATCTTTTTCCAACCCCTTAACCTTCGTTCGATTTCAAACTAAAAACGTAAAATAATCCCCTTCCTGAGCTAAATCTAATATCGGTGTGGGCGACCCTCTTTCTAAACGATAAAAACAACTTTTTAAATAGTGCAGTTTATTTCGTTTTAACGACGAAAGACAAATAAAAACTCTTTTTTATATAAGGGGCGTCATGAAATATAATCCCCTTATGCGACAAAAAACTTTTCGAAATAGATATAACATAATACAAATTAACAAAATAGCACGTAGTTTTTAAACCGGAGTTCTACCTGATTTGTAACAAAAAGGTTATGGGATTTGAAAGTACACATAGACAAAAAATATATGCAGCGTTATTTACGCATTTAAGATTTTCGTAAAAGACAAACACAGATTTTATGGCAATCTTTATGCGTACTGACGAGATAAACTAACAGGGACGTATTATAAATTTAAAACGCTACTAAGTATATTGGTTGTTTTTACAAATTTTCATAAACTTCGTCTTTTTGATATTGAGCGAGAGTTCGTACTCCTTACTACACATTATTATTTTACTTATCAGTCTTTTCCAGGTCTTGTAAACTATCGGTAATTATTACTCTATCATCTGCATATCTGATGTTGTTAACTAAAACTCCATTTACTCTTATGCCGACTGTTTCATCTTCCAGAGTTTCTCTAATTACCTCTTCAGAATAAGCGTTAAATAACAGAGGTGATAGTATGCAGCCTTGCCTGACTACTCTGACTGTAATAACGGTTTGTTATTAGCCTTGAATCTTAGAATTTCCATCAGTCGTCGGTCATGTACTTTACATTAATTTATCAAATGCTTTATTGTAGTATATAAAACAGATGTAAAGAGGACGGTTAACATCCAAACATCTCTATGTCAGCACGTTGAAGGAGAATAATGCCTCTCTGGTACCCATACCATTGCGGAACCCATATTGTGTGCCAAGAATATTCAGCTCCAGTTTAGAGTGAATTCTGGCGTGGATAATTTTCAATAGAATTTTCAAGGTAAAGATGTTTCAAAACCTCGTGGACGTCGTAAATACGCATGCCCGAAAAAATAAATGGACCCTAAAAACATATACCATTTTAATATCGTAGGAAATTAGGCGACAGGGTAGGATTTGCACGTGCTAATGATGTCGAGTATTTCCAATAAACATGACATATTGTGTTTCTCTAATCTTAAACCTTCCAGTTAGTCATCGCATTTTTAGTTTATCTCAGTAGCATCTCATCGCATTTTTTTAGTTTAGTTTATTGAAAGATGTAATAAAAATTTACGACTCCTCGTCTTCACTGCCGATAAGAATTGCTGTGTAAAAATGTAAAATATTTACAATACTTATAAATACTTAGATATAAATAAACCTTTTAAGAACCGAAAAAAATGTAGAGGACAAATAAATAAATAACAAATCAATGTATGATAGAAATATAATAGGATTTTGGTTTTAAATTCAGCAAAATATGTTTATACGACACGAAAACCTCGAATTCCTTGGGAAAAACATTCCCATGAGATTTTTTGCATAATCACTTTCATAAAATACCACAAAATAATGTTCAAGAGGTCGCTTATACAAAAAGTGGTCCTAATTTATTAAACAGTTTTCTATAAATCCATTTTTAGGTTGTGATAAGGGCCTCAAACGAGTAAAAACAATGTTTTTAAATTAAATAAGCCCAAAATAAATTATCAGAAACTGATACTGAGGTTTGGTGAATTCAAAAAGAATTGTGTGTTTTTAAACCTTCAGTCATCATTTTCGTTTCTTTTCAGTTTTAAATTGTTTAAGTTGAAAACGATCAAGTTTAGAGAAAAATTACAAGTAACCTTTTTTATTCAGAATGATGAAAAAGATGATAGAATATTAAAAACGATTATTCACAAAAAAAAATAAAAATATTAAAGCTATTTCACTAACGCAAAAACTAGTTCGTCTCTGTCTCACTACGATAATGCAATGAAGAGACCTGCATGTTTTTAGCAATTCCTGATATTATCGTTTCATTCGTAGGTCGACGTCATCTTTATGTGACATTAAGTTTATAGTTCCATAGTCACTGCACTCTTTGGCATTCACTTTCTTTGGCAAACACTTGAAATTATGACAAATGTCATAATTTTTCTAGGGATGATTCCTCGATCTACTCTTTCCATCGTCGTAGTTTTTTGTTCTGTCTCCAATATAACCTCTCCAAAGAGGATTCCTTGTCAGAATAACAGGAGCCTTTAGCACTACATCGACTGTAGCTCTCACTGTGCTCATGGGCGTAATGCCACTCCACCTCGAAATTAGAAGAAGAGGAACCAAATACTGGTTAAAGAAAAACGACCAAAGAAAAATAAACGATATACTTGGTGTAGAGATACACTCAAGGAAGGATATAGACGTGGAAATAATGAGGAGATGGCAAACTGAGTGGAAAGTCTCAACTAAAGCAAGAAGACTGCATGAGATATTACCGACACTGAGCGAAATACCATTATATTTCAATCCTAAACCAGGACTAGTTCACTTCCTAACAGGACATGGCCCATATCCTAGCTATTTGTACAGGTTCAACCTCAAGGAGGATGACCTGTGCGAATGCGGACAGATAGGAACCCCAGAACATGCATTGTTCCAATGTGCAAACTACAACGATGTGCAAGACCTACGACAACGGCTTCACGGAAAGATCATCCAAGAAGCACTGAACGAAGAAGAACTGTATAACTGCCATTATTGACCTAGCTGAAAAAGTCTCCAAAAAACAGCTGGAGCTCTACAATGAGAGAAGAAGAAACGCTAGATAAACGCTACATAAGACCACTAGCCTAGGTATGAAGTGCTTAATAAACCATATTTTGTCTAATTTGAATAATAACTGAACTAAGATTAACACACAAAATTTTACTTTTACTTTTGTGCCAAGCTACACCTCGTACGACGGTGGAGCGGGAATGCACGACGGAAACCTCTGGACAAGGTTCTGGACTAAGGGTCTAATGGCTCACCGGAACTGCCAGAGGTGAAAGTCGTGCATCCTCTATCTCCTTTTCAGGCGGACGTGAACCGCATAATAGGTGATAGGATAAAAATAGTTAGAAATAGTAGTTGTGGAAACGGACTGCACCCAAGGTTGAGGGTAAGCAGCTCACGTTCTTGGGTTCAGGCTGAGTTGCACAACAAATTCAGTTAAGTTAATTTTGAGGTGACGGGTTTTTAGTTTAGGTTTTAGTTGTAGTTTTAGCATTTGTAGAGGCCAAATGTTACGATAAAGTAGTCAGACGAGAAAAAACGTAAGAACTACAACAAACTCTACATTTATAAGAGTAGGGCCTATATTTTAGGGAATTAGTAATAGGATTAATAATTAGTTTATATTTATAAACATAATTATAACTTTGCAATTAAAATTAAAATTGAAATAACTGTAAGAATCATAATCCGACCAGGATTAGACACTAGATGCCTGGTTGTAAAGAAATAAATAAAAGATGAAAAAAAAAAGATGTCTCCAATATAATATTTCCATTTTTGGCGAGAAATATAGTTGAGGTTCTTCTATTTCCTACTCCGGCTAGTTCTTTGACTTTTTTATGTAGATTAAAGTTGTCATATCTGTTTCGCAGTTCTTTTATTTCTTTACATTTTTCAGAGAAGTAGGTTTCTTTAGCCTCCCTAATTTTTCTTCTTATTTGGTTTTGAAGCTGTTTATAGCGGATCGTACGATGGTTTTGTTTTTTTCTCATTTCATTCATCAACTCTAGCATTTCCTCGGTCATTCACTCTTTTTTCTTACATTTGCATGTCGTAAGTACTTTCTTACTACTGTACCATTCAAACTGTACCACTAAAACCGTACCAATAAACCTGTTATATATACTTAATCAATAATACAATCATCTTTGTTGAATTTTACTTGTGAGCCATCATCAGAAAAAAATTAGGCATCCTAATTTAAAAACTTTAGTGAATTATATTTAAACTTTAGTAAAAACGAATATGAGAGGGCAAAAATACGCATTATTACAACTTATTATGCAGGGCAAAATCCGAGGAAAGCGAAATGTGGGAAGACGAAGAATATCCTAGCTTAAGAACTTAAGGGAATGGTTTGAATGCAGTAGTGCAGAACTTTTTTAGAGCGGCAGTCAACAGAGTCCGCATAGCCATGATGATTTCCAACCTTCGATAGAAGATGGAACTTAAAGAAGAAGAAAAACGAATAATTGTTAGACAACTGCTTCTTTTTCTCATATCCTTTTGCCCTCTCAGGCGCCAGATTGGTATTCCGGTTCTTCTTTTACCCATTTTCCATACATTTTTATTTTTGGTCATCTCCTTTAATTTTTCTATACATTTTCCTTTATTCCTTCCTATTTATTCGATTTGATCTATCCATTTACTTCTGGGTATTCCCCTCTCCTTTTCCCTCTATTTCACAATTCTAATATTTGCCGTGCAATTCTTTCTAGTTTCATTCTATTAATATGTCCGAACCAAAATATTTGCTTCTATTTAATGTACTCAGCAATAGGTTTTGTCGTTTGTTTTGTTTTGTTTTGTTTTGTCATTTTGATATCTTCATTTCTGATCCTGTCCCATTTTGTTTTTCCAGAATTTTTTTCAAATTTTTTATTTCGTTTGCGTTATGGATTTTTCTCTTGACTTCCATTTTTGTAGCATGATCTCGTTTATAAATATCACCCAGTATCAGAATTCCCAGCAAAAAAAATTAAAGGATTTGGATTTGCAGATCTAGGAGTCCATAATACGGGTCCATCTATTCCAATCCAACGTCCGGGGATCCGGGGAATGTTTTGATAAAGTAATGTGCAGAAGCACCATCTTGTTAGAACCATCAAATTAAATCTAGTTGCTAATGCAACATGATCAAGCAATAGCAGGTCAAATTGTTATTTAAGAAAATGAAAATATGACGTAAGTTGTTAGAATGTTTGGAGGGATTACATTATTTAAGAATCTAGCCCAAATGTTAACTGACCATCGTCTTTGCGATATATTTTACGTATTAAGTAAGGATTCTTATTTCTTCATTCACAAGTTATTAGCATTTATGGTCTCTGTCTGGCTAAATGTTCATTTATTAGTAAACATAATATTTTCTATAAAATGTGGATTAATTTTTGCAATATCCAATAA